>JADBHU010000952.1:0-15247 GCA_017140155.1 Fusarium devonianum
CACATGATCTAACGGGTATTAATAAAGGTAGTGCTCAGAAAAGGGTGGAGCGTTATAGGGAGCACGCATGAAGACAATGTTTTGAGGTTAAGGTAAAAACCGCACCATCAACCCAAGCTTCTATATGGAAAAAGCCGTCGTAGTACAAGAAAACCTCTAGGCATATGCCGTTCCCTCGTCTCCCTTGTCAAAGAACCTCCATTCTTCATCTCCGCTACCTCCTCCTCGCAACACCAATCCTCTCCTCTCTCACCCTCCTCACCTCCTCGTTCCTCTCCCTCTCCTGCAGCGCCTGATGGACACCCTCCATAGTCGCCCCCTGCTCCTGCGCCGCAGCCACGGCCGCGGCCCTACGCGCCTGCTGTGCTGCGACGAGGGCCTCGCGAGTGCGCTGGTCCTCGTAGGCGGCCACGTCCTCGGAGGTGATGCTGATGGTTGTTGCGGGACGGCGCAGCATTCTTTGTTTCTTTTCTTATTTTTTTTTCTTGGTGAAATAAGCAAGTAAGCTCTTTGTGTTTGTATTTACTTTGAGCTTATTTTGGGTCGAGATGCTGATAGTTTGCGAGGACAAAGAGGTAAATGCTGTCCTTGCGTTGTTGTTGATGGCGGTGGCTCAGAGCGGTGGTTGAAAGCCCGGAAATCAAAACGCCCCTTTGGCTCAAGGTGAGAGGGTATCTTTGAACCACGTAAGAGTAATAAAATAAAGAGGGTTTGGTGAAATCCCTGTCTCGTTTGGATCGTTCAGTCGTGATGATGATGTGAAGTGTAAGGGCCAAGATGAGCTGAGATCGATAAACGCGGTGTGGGGGCGCCATGCTTGTTTGTGGGGAAGATTGCGTTAGGTGTACGTACCTCGGGACATCAAGACGTCGACTTGGATAGATTTTCTTCAAGTCAAGAACATCAAAGGCATTTCCGTTTTGATCAGATGCAACATTATAGCCTTTTCATTCGTTTGTCTGCATTTGCGGATCATACCAACACGTTAGTCCGTCAATCCTCCCACGTCTCAATCATGCCGTGAATGCTTCATGCGCCCCCCAATGCGTAGTCTAGGTGTCCAGATATATAATCTCTCATGCAAAATTGGCATCCAACAACCAGCAACACCAGGTATCAAGATGATAAATCAAACCGCGAGAAAGAAAAAAAAGAGTGAACGCGGGCCACTCTCAAGGTGACCTGCAAAATCCAGATGCGTATACGTTTTCCGCCTCCCACCGCAAGAAATCTCCCAGGTCGTGGCCGAGATTATACCCCATCGGAACCGAATCCGTCATGCCGTCTTCGCCATCGCCCGAATGAACTACGAGCGGCATCATCGGGCTCGGCGGTCCGCTGTCCGCCGAGCTGTGCGACGAGGGCCGTTTGAGGCGTCCTTCGCCGACCCATCGCTTGAGCCCTGTGCTGTTAAAGAACTTAGCCTTGTCTAGGACCTGGCCGGGCGCCGGGGCGTTCCAGAACCCGGACGGGAACTCAGCACCCACCGGGATCGGTAGGTCAATATCCGTGTCGATAGTTGACGGTGTTGACGATAGCGTGCTGTGCGACGACGACCGCATCGGGGGCACGTCTTCGGGCACCAGCACTCCGTGTGTCTCGAAACCGAACGATTCGAACCACGAGGTAATCTCCTCCACCTGCTTTACGTCTTCTTCGCATGACATGTCCTGAAACAGGTCGCCAGCTCCTCCTAGGATTGCCATCTGGAACGCTGTCCAGTCCAGTGTCTCGTCCATCGTCTTGGTCCCCTTGCCTATCTCAGCCTTTGCGAACGTGATGGGTCCGTGGCGGAAAGAGGGCTTTGTGAGTGTGTAAGGCGTGCTCTTGAGGTAAAAGAACTCCTCGTTCTCCTCTGCCTTGAGATCCGGCTGATCAGGATTCTGCCGGCTCGTTGGCGTCTCCAGCTGTTTGTTCTCCGGCGCTGTCACCATGACTTCTGGTATCGAAGGAAGCTTCTGAAGCGACTCTCCACCGAATCTTGCTGGGTTCTTGAGTGGCAGTGAAGGTGTAGGCTGATGCTCGGCGGGGAGGTGCTCCTTTTGTTCGACCGGCTTGGTGGCCTCATCGGCTCTTGAAGCATCCTCCTTTCTCGAAAAGTTTCGGTGAACAACATCCGAGTCAAGGGCCACAGGAAGAGGTGCTGCTTCGATGTTTGTCGCAGGGGGGTTACCCATAGCCCTTGCGCCAATCCGATATGCTAGCTCGTCGAGGTGAAATGGCTCGACGTCGGTCTCGGAGTTATCTGATGCCACACTGCGGACCGAGTCGCTCGAGTTTCGCTGTTTCATGCGTTCCTCGTCTAATTGTTGTGCCTCTTCTCGTTTCCTCCTCAGCGCTTCAATGCGATCGGGTGTTAGCATCTCGTCAGCTTGGATGCGCCTGAAGCGCTGGCCTGTTAGAATGTCCGTCACATTCTCAGACAAGGTCCACCGCGGAGTCCGGCTTGGCGACTTTCCGAGACGTTGTTCACCATGATGATGGTTCTTCTTCTTCCTCTGGGGCTTCTTCACTGATGAGCGTCTGTCCGGCGAAGACCTCGGTGATGAGGACGCAGACGAGTCCTCTCTCCACCTCGAGTGTCTGTGGAAGCTTGATGGTAAAGGCATTGACTTTGAGTATTTGTGAATGATGGGTATTCCTGGCGGCGACGGTGGTGAGGGCAATTGCGCAGAACTTTGGGAGCCACGCCGAGTCTCTCTAAGTGCAAACCCGACAGCTTTGAAGGCCTCGTCCGTCTCGCGAAACAAGCGATCGACGCTGTCCAAGGACTGGCCCGGGCTCTGTGTGCTATGAATACTGTGAATGCTATGCGCAACCCTGCTGCCGGTTGGCCGAAGCTCATGGCGATCAGCGCCACGGGAGGACAAAGAAAGAGCTGGCGGACTCGGCGTGCTGTTGTCGCGGCGTACATCATTTGCATGGCTGAGCCGCCCATTCCTAGATGGTGGAGGGTATCTCTGTTGTGAGGAATGTAAGTGGGTTCGCTCGTGCTCATTTAGACAAAGACCGGATGCAGCCCTTCTGTGTGCCGGACGGTTCCCCGCGAGAGCATCAAAGGCGCCACCCTGCCCCTCGCAGCTGCGCAAGGAGACAGTCGAATTTGAACCACTGCGATGGGCCGGCGGACGGGGCACTTGGCTCGAGATGCGATGGACGCTGTGCAGCACTGTCGGGACGGTGACTGACGCCGCAGGAACGGGCTTTCTTCTAGGGACGGGCAGTCGTGACTTTGTTGCCGACGATTTCCTGGGAGTAGCCTTCTTGGCGCAGCAGGAGCTCACTTCCTCGCAGGAGTCGGTAAGGTCGTCATTGCGATCGTGACTATGGGATTGGGGTTGCTGGGATGTTATAAGCCGCCGCAGGAGAAAACCTGGACGAAGCAGCATCTTTGCTGGCGACGCACAGCACAAATCGCCGGCAGATGATGAAACAAAAAGAAATTGACACAAGGTTTCACATAACTCTGTAGAAGAGGGAGAGAGAAGAAAAAAAGGAAATAAGTGAGGCGCGGTGAAGAAGTTAAAATGAGTTTGTATCAAACAAGTCTTGCTCAAATGTGTGCCATCCATGTAATCCAGAGTCGCCGGATCCGAGGCTGTTTTAGATGGCCCCAGAGTTGATTATGAGCACAACCGCATACGGAAGCCGGAAGCGATTTGCATCTGCAAGCACTTGAAACACCCACCATGATCTTTGGTAGAGCAAATTAAATATCTGCATGAGCATACGCATACGGTGCGACCGGACTGGGAGCATCAGTTCTGGAGTCGTTCCTGTGTGTATGTCCGTAAGCGGGCCGTTATGGACAGAGATGCCAGTCTAGGTACGGTGGAGCAATAACGCCCACCGGAAGCTGCAAGGAGGCAAACTGATGCCAGCATATGCTGGGCTGTTCAGGAAGTGCCTATTGGCCCCGAGTCCGACGTGGCTGATGCTATCCAGACCAGCAAGGGGAGCGAGCCACACTCGAGGCATCATGTTCGTATAGCCAAGTGGGTTTGCCCTTCTGCATGGTGATTGTGCGACGCCCCAGTACTCTACACTGGGCCACTCACTGAGTATCTTGTTAGTCTATGGATCATCCTCGAGTCGAGAGCTGATGGCCAGGCTCAAATCTGCGGATAGGGCTTGGAGTCGATACGCGCAGGGGGGACCGTGACATGGCGTGCAACTCGAGAGCCCATGACAGCTTGACTCAACTACCTTGGCTGAGCTGACACTGGGAGCCCGAGAAACGGGACGCTGCATCTCGGCCGTCGTAGCAGCACTCGATCCAACTGCCAGCCGTGCGGTGCGCCCCATTTTGTGCGTACCACCGCCAAGGGCCACCGGAACACTGCAGCGCCGCAAGAGAGAGCCCTGGGTCAGACGTTGGATCGTCGTACCTCCAACCAACCCCATAACCGTTCTGGACGATCCTGTTCCTGACCTCGGTTGCTGATACCGTTCAGTAGCCGTATTGTAAGTAGCTTGATCCCGGTAACCGTCCGACTCCTGGCCTGGCTATGTGGAGCACGGGAACGACGCTCTCCCGCGTGCACTGATCTTGACAGGGGGGGACGCGCCTGGAGATCCTCCACACTTGCCTGAGGCTGTCCGAGGTCGATGATTTGATCTCCTGCAGAGCGGTAGCGGCCTGAGACGGGGAAACAAGCCGGTGCATTCGGTTCATGCTGACCCCATCAGGCCTGGTTGAGCCCATCATTGAATGCTCCGTACCGTCGGGGGGATCCGTCCAGTTGCTGCACGAAAGGCAAACACGGGTGGCGGCACTCAATCCTGGCGCAGAAAAACGTCACGGCAACCTGATGCCCTCGATCGGGTCTGTCAATACGCAAGCCCAATCCATTGGTAGCGGAGCATGTAGTTGACGAGACTGGCTGGGTAGGAGTTTGCGGAAGGTGGTGGTGGCAGTGAACGGACTGGACTGTATCAATGACTACTAAGCAGCACTGTGTTGCTCCTCCAAAGAACTCTTCTGATATTGGAAAGAGAGAGGAAGGAATTGAAGATAGATTCCAACGGGGGTTCTACAAACATCTGTTCACTCTATATTACCTCCATCCTGATTTAGTTTACTTTCAAGCCACCACAACGAGGGCTTACATGGAAGCTCCGCGTCTCTCCTCCTTCGTCTACTACGCTCACCTAACATTCGGCCTTTATGGTCCTTAACCTGCCGCTTCATTCAACAGGGACATTGCGATAAACCCATGGCCGTCTTCTTGGTTCTTTCGCAACATGCACCTCTATTCTTGGTTATGCGCGGGGCAACGGCTCTGGAGTCAAGGATGTGTACTATGAACAGCCCGATACGAAGGCATTCTAAATTTGGATGCTTTTACATGCAAGACGGGGCCGAGAACCTGACAACGGCCTGGGATTTGGCTTCCGGTGGTTGAACTATAGGTGGTGACCTATCTACTTACTCCATGTGCGAGTCTTGTGGTGCGTGTTTGAGCTGGTGGCACCGATCTTGAGCTCCTCATAGAGTATTCTGTTCCTTAGCTTTCCCGATACACGCCATTAATAAGGACCTTTGACTTGATGACCGGTATGCTGGAAATCAAATTACTGTTGGATTCTTCAGTGGCCTGTTTAACTATTCGTTGATATGTTCCCTTTTTCCCCCTTCCTGTAACCTGTAATAAAGCATGTAAACTCCCAAGCTAATCAATTACCGACCCGCAGTTTTTCCATTTGGATGTAGTCCCATGTACTGTATATGAGGAAATAACGCCATCCTCTCTCATCTCTTCATGTTGTCGTTCTTGAGTTGTTCTCGTGATGTCATCCGCGCCGTCAGTCGATGAATGTAGGATGCTGCATCGTAATCGTTCCTGGTGGCGGCTCAATGTCTGCCACCGGCTCTCGTTGTTGTGCTTCAGGCTCTGCCCGAATCCTTCAGAGGATCTTGCTGTAGTTTCTGTTTGACCGTAGTGTCGCTATACGGAGAAAGGACGGCCCTGTACGCTCCGGAGCGTACGTATCTTCATCATACAGCAACGGCTCGAACTCCTCATCAGGCCGAATTAATGCAGGTTTTCCGCTCAGAAGTGTAGCCATCCATGGTTGAACTGAACGAAGAACTTGTCCTGGCCATTTCGTGTCCCACCTGCTAATCATTCTGGTAGTGGTCCTTTGTCCCGTGGACATAACGATCTTGATTTCGCGAAACTGGGCCATGCTGAACGTAGGCGAGGCTGTCGGATGCTTTCGATGGAACTGCACAGCAGTATTATTCGAAGGAAAGAAATAAAATCAAGCTCCCAGGCCATGCACTTGGAGGGCACTCGGTTCTGGTCAACTCGAGGAAATCGCCTCTTATTTAACATCCTCACCCAGCCATGTATAGTGAGTGGCCCAGAAGAGTGGCTGACTCCGGCATTCCAACGATTATTACACTGACTCGTTACTGGGCGTTAGGCCTCGACTGTCTCAGATTCACGCCTTCAAATTCCAACAGCCGATCAAGGGAGTTTAGCACACAGTCGTAGTGTAGCCAGGACCAGCTAGAGACTCCAGGGGTCTCGATCGTGGTCTGGTGGCTCGGACACCCGTGAGTTGCGCTGGCTGTTCAGACACCCAAAAGCAAGAAGATCTAGCTTGCCTTTCTGACCCAACATATCTTGTCATCGCTTTGGGCAAACTGGTGAAAATGTGAGATGCACGTTCATCGATCTTCCAGAGTTCGCCCACGGTAGCAGCACAGGTAGTACAGGTAGAAACTAGACAGCCGTAATGAGGATCGATGCCTTTCAGATTGACGTCAATACACGAAGCGCGGATTTATTTTGCCACTTCTAACTGGCCTCCCCGACCTCCTCCGCGTCGTCATCTTCATCATGCTGAATGAACGGTACAAATCGAAAGTCAAGAAAGCTCCGCTTGCCACCTTCGACATCTACCATGAACTGCAAACTCAGTACTCCCTGTCCATCACCTCTCAAGCTCACTTTGGTCGCAATTCGCATTGCCTCTGTCGAACTCTTGATGAAGTCAAATTTGTAGCTCTGCGACCATCGCTCTTGAATACTGAAAGTTTCAAGAAGGTCTCTCCCCCGCGCAAAATCTACACCCGAGCTCCCCAGATCTCCCACACCAGCGAGGGACAGGTGAGGCGAGTTCTTAGTGGCGGTGATTGTCAGTTTAGTTGGGGCAGTTGGAGAAATTTCGGCGAGGGAGTCCAGAAGGGTTCGAGATTGCATGATGATCTTGAATGCGAGGTCGTTGCGATCAAAGGGGATGTCGTCTGGTATTTCGGGTAAGTAGGTTGTTAAGGAAGCAGTGGTCTTGATTCCAGACTCCTCGATTGTGATCTTAAAGGGGTCTCCTTCTTCAGTGTACAGGAGCGTGCAAGTTCCCGATATTCCCAAAGTCTGGTTGCTAAAGGCATCAGGGCGATAGTTGCGCAAATTGCTTCGATATGGGTCTTGCTCTGCTTTTTGGGCACGGGTAGCCACGTCGACTGCCCCAAATATCTGAAGCACCTCAAGGACGGAAGACAATGAGAGTTGAAAGTTTGGTAGTTCAGGAGGATTGTCGCCGTCCTGGGCAGGGAGGTTGACGACATAAGATGAGAATAAAGCTTTATCGAGAAACGCGACACCTACTCTCACGTCAGTCTCACCAATGCCGCGACCGCATGCCGACGACTCTTACCTTGCATCACACGCGCGTGGTCAGCTGCGAAACGAACACCTTCTTCTGTGATCTGGACATGAACTCGAGGCGCAAAGCTGATGCACCGCAGAAGCTGGTATAACGGTCTCGTCGAGGTCGCAACAGCGCGGAAAATTGGCTGGGTTTCAGGCGCCATGTCGAGTACTTTGGGTGGTGCTGCTGAGATTGAATAAATGGGTGTGTGAACTGAAGTTTCAAAACTGGCAGAAAGGCAATGGGCGCGCAGCAGCGTCTTCTCTTGTATGCTCCAACTATTTTACACGAAACCGACCGAAGCGCGAACTTTTGGGTATCTCAGACGTAGACTCCGACCGCACAGAACATATAGACAACTCCGAACCTGCGCGAATTAGCATGGAGATTGGCGATCGTGGACACGGCCGAGGGGACGTACGCAATCGCGAGCGAAGCCGGAATACCCAGGACGGGGACGTTGACGAGTGTTCGGTCTGACGGATGATTAGATACATAGCCAATGAGTAGAACAACAAGAAATACGTACTCAGTGCAAAGACAATAGTGAAGATGATACCGGAAAGCAGCAGAAGAAAGCCAATCCAGAACTGGCTTCCTTTATTCACGGCAGGGAAGAAGGGACTGCCAGCAGCAGCTTGCCAGACCTCATGCAGCGAAGAATCCATGTGCTAGGATGAGCGGGAGAAAATTCAGACGAGCGATGGACGGGCGGATTGGCTTGGCGGTCGAAGTGCAGTGTTGCGGGTGTTTTGGCAGTGCGAGCTTGTAATCTTGAAGCTGCAGTTGGTTAGGAGAGGCTCTAGGGAAGCTTCAAGAGCTTACGATAATCGCATCGTGGCCGATAGCACCAGAAAGGCTTAGCGCTAGAGCGCCCCTAACATGGAGATGTGGACACGGCGCTAGAATGACATAAGCAGCGCACGGACCGTGTTTCTCGACGCGCCTCACTCCGCTATCATGACACTACTCCAACCCTGTCATACTTCCCTTCAACATCAAAAGGACTAAGCGCAGAACAACTTGCGATTGCGCCGCTGCAGCCATGTCGGAAGAGAGTAAGTCTATCGTAGATGCAATTGCAACTAACTCAGGGCCACTAACATATCATTCTCTCAGACGGCAAGCGCAAAGCTGAGGAGGATCCCTCATCTCCTACCCCATCGAAGCGCATCAAGCATGATGACTCCGCCGAGCCCTTGGACAAGTTGGACAAGTTGGACAAGTTGGACAAGAAGTCGGCTATCAAGCCGATCCCTTTCCCTGAAAAGGTGAGTCCTGAAAGAAGAAGAGGTTTGCGCGTGCAAAGTACTCACCACAAGCTCCGCAGCCGGCCGTTATCGAAGAGCGCAACGGCGAAATCGAATTTCGAGTAGTCAACAACGATAACGAGCGCGAATCCCTCATCATCCTCACTGGCCTCAAGTGCATCTTCCAGAAGCAACTCCCAAAGATGCCCAAAGATTACATCGCGCGACTCGTTTACGATCGCACTCACCTTTCCATCGCCATTGTCAAGAAACCCCTCGAGGTTGTTGGAGGCATCACATATCGCCCCTTCAAGGGTCGGCAATTCGCCGAGATTGTATTCTGCGCCATCAGCTCTGATCAGCAAGTCAAGGGTTATGGTGCTCATCTCATGTCGCATCTAAAAGACTACGTCAAATCGACAAGCGATGTCATGCACTTTTTGACGTATGCCGACAACTATGCCATTGGTTACTTTAAAAAGCAGGGCTTCACCAAAGAAATTACACTCGACAAAAAGGTCTGGATGGGTTATATCAAGGATTACGAGGGCGGTACTATCATGCAGTGCTCCATGCTGCCTCGGATCCGTTACCTCGAGATGGGCCGCATGCTTCTGAAGCAGAAGGAATGCGTCCAGGCTAAGATCCGCGCCTACTCCAAGTCACACAACATCCACGCTCCACCCAAGGAGTGGAAGAACGGCATCACCGAGATCAACCCTCTCGACATCCCTGCCATCCGGGCATCAGGCTGGTCCCCAGACATGGACGAGCTAGCTCGCCAACCCCGACACGGACCCAACTACAACCAGCTGCTCCACCTGCTCAACGATCTCCAGAATCACAACTCGGCGTGGCCCTTCCTGGTCCCCGTTAACCGCGACGACGTAGCCGATTACTATGAGGTAATCAAGGAACCCATGGATCTGAGCACTATGGAGAGCAAGCTGGAGGCCGACCAGTACCTCACCCCGGAGGACTTCCTCAAGGATGCCAAGCTCGTATTTGACAATTGCCGAAAGTACAATAACGAAAGTACACCCTACGCCAAATCGGCTAATAAACTTGAGAAGTTTATGTGGCAGCAGATCAAGGCCATTCCCGAATGGTCCCACCTGGAACCGTAGGACGTCCAGTCGGGTAAGCCAAGGAAAATCCGTATCAAGCTGAGAGCTTGATATCGAACCCGGGAGGGGTCGGGCGTAAGGTCTGTTGAGTATTAGGCTTTTTATTTTTTCGGTCACATTCAAATGTGAATGTTTGTAGCGAGGCGTTTTGGACGTGAGAAAGAAGGTTTATGACTAGTTTGGTTATATATAGGTACGACCCGTGAATGAATGATCCCATGGCTCTTTATCGAGACCGGAGCGAGTGATTCACGTAGGTGTCGACACTTTCAGAGAATCTTGCTGAAAGAAAAAGTGAAGACCGGTTATATCATGTTCGCTCATAGAGTAGTAGTAATTGGGCCCCTTCCAGAACAACGATCACTGGCATTTGGTCGAATATGTGCTTATGTGCATTTCGTGCTGGTCACCTACCACCAATAGCTCCACCAGGCCAGATCGTGGGATCTTAACGGTGACCGCAATGCGCCACTCTCGACCTGAGACGGGAAAGACATGCTTGATGACCATTCCATGGATCATTTGTCAGTTACATGCAACGAATACTTCGACTTTCTCAAAGAAAACTCGGTTGCTGCTGGCTAAGTATCTATCAACAAGTCGTATCCGTAGGTATCGTGTCCAGCACAACACCCCACAAGGCTCGCAGAGGGAAAGACGCGCCCGTTGGGGAAGTTCTCTTTCTTCCCGTATCAACGCATTCTTCTTGACAATTCAAAAACACGTCCCGAGGTACAAAAACGCCCCCAAGCAGTTTATATCCATCCAGTGTACTATGTCCGCTAGAAAAGGTTCCCCTTGAAATTAAACGTGACATTTCCCATTTGCCACTTCCAGTTCCCTTGCCCAAGTCGCCGAAACACCATTCTCCCTTTTGAACAAATGAAAGCGCAAACATAAGAAGTTGTTGTGTGTGACTCGTGTGGCTATGATTGTTCATCCTGGTGAGTTCAGGCATGACACAAAGCCCAAGCGTGCATTGAGGCTGCAGATTCCATCCGGGTTCTGCTCCGATGTCTCCAGAACAAGGCTGTGAAGGCCGGGTGAGAGAAGTGGATGACGAAAACGCAGCGCTCTAAAAAAAAAAATACTGGAGCATTATGCACCGGACGTCTCAGCGCGCTGGCCAGGACCCGAATCTCCCATCGGCAAACGGAGATCCGAGTATGTGCGGCGGGGGCGAGGGACGCGGGTGCGGTGGGGATTGTCCATGAAGTGACGCCGCAGGGAACTAGCAGGCGTTGGGGAACGGGTGCTCGACGCCTCATAAGTCGGTAGGAGGGCACTGCTGCGGTTGGGGTCCTCGGATTCGAGAGTGCGACGCAGCATGGGATGCAAAGATTCGGGGATCTCTTCCCATTGACCCGCCCGAGCGGTGCTGAGTAGTCCGGGAGGGAAGAGTGCGGCAGGGACAACAGTATTGGAGTCGGAGCCACGGAAAATCTGGTCCGTCAGAAAACTGAGCTCGCCCGTTTCAATGGCATTCTTGAGCCACTGCTCCCATTCTTCATCAAGAACAGCAGATGTGTCGCCGGCCTCACGCCTTGCAACGCGATCTCGAAGGCGCTCGTTCAGCTCGACGCCCACGCTCTCCAGCTCATCCTCGCTCTCGATATCCATCTCGTCGTCCAGGTCATCAAGACCGACGTAGCCCACCTCGGCTGTTTGGCTGCGGGAAGCCCGGGGAAGGTTCTCGATCTCGGTCCAGTCTGGGAAGCCGTCGGCAGTGGTGTCGTGGATGGTGTACCCCTGTTCCTTCTCATACTTTTCCTTGGCCCACTTTGTGCCCTCCCACTTGGTCAACCCAGCGATTTCGGCATCTGTAAGGCGGAGGCCGTCGAAGGCACGGAAGAGCCGACGATGCCAGGGCCAGCGAGAGAGTCGAATGCGGTGGGTGGAGTGGGTGTAGTCAAGGCCAGGGTACTTTGCTTCCTGGGTTTCGAGGTGGCCGTAGAAGGCATGAGTCTCCTGGCGAACCTCGGGGATGAGACTGCGCTGGAGAAGAGCGTGAAAGGTTTGAGGGTCGTTGTTCTTGGGACGAGGAAACATGTACTCGTAGACGAGCTGGTCAACGGGGCAGCCCTTCATCGTGTCGGTGATATCTGATGGGGCTAAGAAATGTGAGGCCGATGTCGAGAGTTTTGCGAAAGTTGTTCAAGGGAGAGTCGTCGTAGGATGCCAAAGCAAAGAGGTTTTGCTTGCGTGGTCACAAGAGCTCTGTGGTGCGAAGAATCAGCCAGAAAGGGCCGAGCTGGTCACGTAATCGGAGAGGGTCGAAAGAGGCGGGCCTGAGTGAGCTTGGAAGCAGGAACCCGAGGCACCGGAGGCACCGTTCCACCGCGGTAGACGTAAGCGGGTCGCAAAGCCGAGATCACAGCGTAGATGAATCAAGGAGGTAGGTAATCTCGACAGGCTAAGCTGAGGTGGAGAGAGAGGCTGTGATAGGGCAGGTGGCTGGGCTGAAGGTCTGCCCTTGATGGTCGTGGTCGGGCGTCCTCGGCGGGTGAGGGACGAAGGTGGGCAAGTCGGGACAGCGGTTTCGGAAGAGCAGACTGACTCTGGTCGCAGTTTCTCCCGAGGAGTAATACACACAGCCACGGTCGGAAGGTGACGAAGATGGTCAAATTCGAGACTGCGCTTCAACGACTGGAAAGGGGCTGCCGCTGGACTCTTTGTGAGGTGGACAAGAGAAATGGTGAAAGTGAAGGGTGAGGCTAGGGAGGGAGACAGACAAAGGGTGTCCAGGCGGCACCGGGAGGGAAGGAGGGGCGGCAGAAAAAAAAAGATGGAGGGCCAGCCTGGATAAGGTAGGTAGCGCCAACAAGGGACCAAGTACCCAAGTATGGAAGCCCTGTGAACCTCATCGGTAGCCGACAGGCTGCAGGGCAGTTCATAGGCTCTGGTGCTTTGACGCCTGGGCACGCCTTCACCTCCTTCACCCGGCAAAGGTGGCCTAGCGGGCGAGTTGTCCATGGGGCCCGGGATACCGCGTGGGGTGGAAGATGGAGGCGGGGGGGGACCTCCCCGTGGCCGTGGGTGGACGCTCCAGGGCGGTCAGGCGCTAAACGCCAAGATTCACTGATAACTTGCATTAACTTGCATTCAACAAGGGTCACGGCTTGTAGGCCATTCGGTTCGCACATTCTTCTTTGGATCTCTGGGCTTGTTTTGTGAGAAACGGACAGCAGAATCCTGGCTGTTGTTCCCGTTAGGTGTGTTTAACTGCGTTGGCTGTTTGTTGGCTTACATGGGCGACAAACCGGTTAAGTTGCCAAAGAGCCCCTTGATACCTTACCGGCTGAGAATTGAAGTGCATACTAACCCAAGCAGCGAGTACAGGACAAGAGGACCAATTGCCTGTAAAACCACTATTACCATGGCGCGGGGTGTGTAACCTGTAACCTGTCATAATGTCCAGGATTGCAGGTTGAGTTAAAGCATGCGGCCCGGAAGGTTAACTTACAGGCACCAAAAGCTACCCGACTCCCTATGGCGACCTGCGCTTGCGGTACCTGATGATCCCGCGCCTCCCTCTTACTCTTTCCAGCAGTGAAGGGTTCCTGCACTGTTGAATCAGGGACACAAACTAAGGTACATAGTTGGTTCGAGGATTAGGGGTAATTACAACTTGACTGCTAATTCGAATAATTAGCAATGCTACCTATTCAATCAACTACTGGGGCCGTGGGACGTCACGAGATTGCTCAACAAATTTAGATAGTAGTCTACACTCAGGCTGCTGTGTCACGCGGGCCGAAAAGAAGAAAGTACCGCTTGGATGCTCGGAAGATCCCTGATTGTCGATCACCGACCCAAAGCCTGAAGCCTACGGATCCACATGTGCAATCAAGGGAGATGTACGGTAACAATCAAGAGGCGTTTCGGAATCGATGCTCAGACATTGCGTCTCGTCTCTCTGTCATTTGATTTCCTGCGGTGTTTTGCCGTAACCATAGACCCCTGAGCCCTTGTTGCAGGTCATATGTCTATATCCAGAGGACCCTGGGCTTCTATTCGCCCGTGACCGTCAAGCCATCCGGCCGATGCCGGTCCCGGGGACCTGGGCCGGTTGGAATCAGGTGCAAGCCTTCGGTCGGGAGTCGGCTGGAAATCAAAAGGCAGCAGCTTCACAGACACAGCTTGCGCGAGCGGACGAGCCGAATGCGCGCAGTCTTTGGTTCTGACGATCCAGGTAGGTTCTGGCTGGGCTCTACAGTACCCTCACCTCGGGCGCCGGCTGCGGCGACTTGTCGAAGCTCTTCATCGGCTCCAAGCCCCATCGCCCAAACATGGCCGCATCCTCGTCCCAGCCGTTGCACTCGGTCGTCAGCATCTTCTCGCCCGTGAAGATGGCGTTGGCGCCCGCCATGAAGCACATGGCCTGCTTCTCCTCCGACATGGTCTTGCGTCCGGCGGCGATGCGGATGATGGTCGACGGCATGATGACGCGCGCCGTCGCAATGGTCCGCAGCATGCTCGTGAACTCGACCACAGGACGGTCGCCCAGCGGCGTGCCCTTGATGGGCACCAGCGCGTTGACGGGGAAGCTCTCCGGGTGGCTCGGCAGGGTCGACACGGTGTGCAGCAGGCCGACGCGGTCCTCGCTCGTCTCGCCCAGGCCCAGGATGCCGCCCGAGCAGACCTTGATCCCGGCGTCGCGCACGTGGCCCAGCGTCTGCAGCCGCTCGTCGTAGCTGCGCGTCGAGATGACCGAAGGGTAGAACTCGCGGCTCGTGTCGACGTTGTGGTTGTACGCCGTCAGGCCCGCCGCCTTGAGCTCCCTGGCCTGCTCGGCGTCGATCATGCCCAGCGTCACGCACACCTCCAAGCCCATGCCCTTGACGCCCTCGACCATTTCCTTGATGTTCCTGAGGCTGTTCTTGCGTCCGCGCATGTCCCGCCACGCAGCGCCCATGCAGAACCGGGTGCTGCCGTTCTCCTTGGCTGTCCGCGCAGCCTTCAACACGCTCTCGACGCTCTCGACCCGCTTGGCGGGGACATTGGTCCCCTTCTGGTATCGGGTGGACTGGGCGCAGTAAGAGCAGTCCTCGGTGCAACCGCCAGTCTTGATGTTCATGAGAGTGCAAAGTTGCACCTCGGCGGGGTTGTGCCATCGCCGGTGGACAGTGCTCTAACCGCGTCTCTTCGTCAGTTCACCGAGTCTTGATTCCATGGCAATCGCAGGCATATATGTGTGAGCTTGTACAAAGT
>JADBHU010000953.1:0-12471 GCA_017140155.1 Fusarium devonianum
CTTGATTAGGGGTCGAGCGACCCCCAGCAATGATCATTGGCCCTAGACAGCTCCGCTCATTGGCGAACACTGCTCCACTGTTTCACCTTTTTGGGTTTGATTTGACGATTACTTGGGTGCCTATGAGTCTTGGGCCCTGCGCTTACATTCTGTAACGCGACGACAAAGCAATCCTGTCTATCATCCAGAAACAACCAAACTCATCAATCACCTGACTGAGGCAATCCTCAAGCATCTCCGAACTAGGGCCTGGTTCGGATTCGCAAATAATAAACCTCCGCCAACACTGCGCCTCTCGAGAGCCACATCTGCATACGTATCTGTAAGCTGACGGGTGCTCCACCAAAAGAAAGCCCTGCGGACCGCGCTAGCCCCTCAGCTCTGCGACGCCACTTTTGGAGATTGGCAATTGACCGGGGTCTCGAACAACAAGCTTCGCCGCGTGGGGCAATTGGCCAAGAATGCCCCAAGTCTGTGGTTATTTTGGGATTGGGTCGGATTGGGGGGGAAATGGAGCTTGCTTGAGCTCGAGTGGATCTGGAATGTGTTCGTGGCAGCAGCATTTGCAACACCTCAATCATAGAGGGAGATATGCTCCATATCCACCAGCGCGTGAGTTGCAAGAGCCTGAAAGAAATTATAAGCTCACATCTCATGCCTTGAGCCTTAGGAACTCGCTGTCGACTTGCAGCTGGTCTCGTGCTACGATACGCAATTTAGCTACCGCGGAGGGCTGGGCACTTGACAGAGCTCATGAGACTTGACTCTTTCAGTTGAACTACCAAGACAACCAAGACTACCTAGGACATGAAGGACTGTTTCAAATCCTTCTGTCAAACTTCTTTGTTCCCCCATGACTTTGCGCCGCATTCACTCCATAAAGACAACTCTCTTTAACAACGAAACCTTCAGCCTTCAGCCCTAAGAGTAATTGTCCAGTTCTTATCAGGGCAGCATCTTTGAATGCTCAGTGTCGCCCTCTCGTGCTTATACAACAGCGTATGCAGACACGTAGCTGACGCTAAAGTCGGCCGGCCGCTCAACCAGATTGCTACGAGCATATTGAATAATGTCGAAGTATCCTTTGTCCTGATATCCATCCTCCTTGCGGAGAAGTTCCAGTGTCGCCAGCATGACGCCGATGGGATGTCGCCCACATACCGTGTTCCGCGTCAGTTTGAGACTATCAAGGAAAGCATCATGGCTGCCGCTCTTGACAGCATCCATAGCCGCTTCGTCGATGGCCCGGATTGTCTCATGGATGGGGGGGCCCTTGGGCTTGGGGTCCGTCTTCTGCAACCTTGTAAGATTTGACGGGTTTTGTGTGGGCGAGTACACCATGTAACTGAAGTGGTGTCCCCAGTGGCAGAAATCAGAGCTGATTATAAAGGCGTTCTCGGGGTCTTTGAGATAGGGAAGCAGAACCTTGCCAAACATCTTTTCCTCTAGACCGGTATTGCTCCCGATGAGAATGGGAACAATTTTCGGAAACTTGTCCGGCGAGCCAAATGTTTCTTGGCAGCGGAGGTGGAGATACGGCATGTGCATTTCAAGGGAGTGTTCCTCGATCTCCTTTCTCCTGGGCATGGCTTCCATGGCGGCTGCATCTTCAACTTCCCTGGCTAGATCTTGATCGATGACAAGATCACCAAAGGGAGTCGCGTACTTCTCGAAAGTGGTAGCTGCGCATCCTTCAAGAATGTACGTATGGGATGGCCCCAGGACAAAGACACGTTTAGCTCGGCTCAGGTCCAGTGTCTTGTACGCCCAGGCTGCACACGGACCAGAGTATTCGTATCCAGCATGGCTAGTACATAACGCCGTTAGCCCATGTAAATTCGGGTCTGTCAAATGAATCGACTCACGGGGCTATGATGACTCGGGCTCCAGGAACGGGCAGCGAGACTCCATCGAAGCTCTCGGGGACAGCAGCCAGGTAGTTCTTGAGCTCAGTGTACAACTCCGCATGATCCTTCTCGTACCATAAGCCGGCTTTGTTTGCGGGTCGTGTGGTTGCCATGTTGGGTTCGCTGGAGTCTGTATCGCAATTACAGTGAGAGGAGTGGGTTTTATTCAGTGAACAGCCTACGTTGAAGCCAGAAGAAGGTGAAACTTGTCGACCGGTCGTAACTTCCTGCTGATAGCCGCCGCGCTGCCCCGCCTCATGGAGCTCACGCGGCGGGGTTATGTACATGTACTGTAGCGCGAATGGCATGACGAACGCATTCGCTCTCATGGTTGGTCACGATCTGAAAGTCACCAATGCGACGTCCCAGCTCCAGAAGCTTTGATATACTAACCTAGTAGGTTCCACGCAATTACGAAGTGGTTGGCAAAGTTACTCGAGTTACCATTAATTGATATACACCGCCTGGAGCCCTTCTACTCTGTACATGGGAATGGTTTAACTCTCCGCCTGCAGAGAACGTCCCGTTCAATTGGCTTTCCCCACATGACATCATGTACATGTACTAACAGCTACCTCGGGAGACCAGTCTGCTCCGGATTTCCTCATCTAAAAGTCGACCCAAGACCCAGGCATTTTCACATCGTCCCTCTCAACCAACTCCCAGAATTGACAAGCCATCCACTCAAACTCAGGAGCCCATATGATCCGCCAGTCCCTTGGCGCTGGTCCTGTTTCAAGACTCAATAATCGGATCGGAACCCAGTGGTTCTTATTCCATCGTTTTCGATCAGCTCGACCAGCTCTTCTAAAAGTTAAGTCTGCAGCAGCCATGGACAGAGATTCTCGGAGCGTGTGCCTCGAGGACTCGATAGCGCGGGCATCAAGGGCATCTCGCATCTGCTCCTGGAGTATAGCGGCTTCACGCTGGCCGTACGTTATCAAGTCCACTCCGCTCGTTTCAAGATTCGAAACCCACTGCTGTAGGCATCCCTGGAACACCGCATCCCAATGGAAGAATGATATGTCAGGTGAGAGATAACAGAGTGCGCCTCCAATCACCGACACGAGCGGTGTGCCCGTCCAAGTCGGAACGTGATAGACATCCCACGGCTGGACAGTTTCGAGACTATGTAAATCTTCCATCGATGCCGCTGAGACCACTGGCGTCACTAAGAAATCGCTCCAACCTTCGTTGTAGATAGACAGTGCCCACATGGCCCAGCCTCTCGCGTATGGAAGCACCTCATCAGCAAATCGGACGCCCAATGCCAGGGCTGCTGAATGAACAAGAGAAAGCTTCTCGTGACTCGAGCGGCTAACATCGAAACTGGTAACTTCTTCGTCTTTGGTAAGCAAAGCGGTAAGAGTTCTTGGCGACTGGGAATGAAACGATCCGAGCCGAAAAGCTTCAAGACGATGCCTGAGCGGGCCATTGTAGTAATTGGGGAGAAATCGTTGCCGAAAGATCTTGACATATTCATCACCATAGTCACATCCTCGCTGATAGTCGAAGAGACGCAAAATCATGTTGGTCTCCGGTTCGTTCAAGTACGAGTTAAAAAGTTCGACAATCCTCATCCAGTGTGCCTCTGGGTTATCTCTATTAGCGCTGAATATTGGCGGGTTCAAAGGACCTCTGGTCTCGAGTAAGCTGTTGTTGAATCAGATTGAGTAGCTTAGCTCGTGCTTACATTCTGTCTGAGCCAACTCTCTCGAGTAAAGCATCCTGGAGTCCCAGGCTTAGAAGCAATTGACAAAGTTCAAAGCTTTTGCTGCTTGCCGCGTACTAGGCCTGTAAGCAAAGCCGTCAGGATGGGGGTTATAAAAGATTGACGCACGTATAAGAGCGATTGTCCTTCTTCGTCCTTATCGAACGGAGATGCTTGCTTTGAGCTGAAGAGCTCCAATACCCCGGCTTTGTCACCCCCCATGATCTTTTTGATGATTGTTGAGTTGGATGAAATAATGTTATACACCCTATACTGATACATCCAGCCACAAACAGTCGGGGAGGACTGCAGTTCGAAGGCAGATTGCGACAGCCAGCTTGGCCATTGAATGCATGCCTGCCATGCACCTGTTGCCGACGTATATGCCAAGGCGAATCGACCCAGTTTCGAGGGAGAATAGGATTTGCCTGAGCTTGATTGTTGTCTCGACACAGGCATGACCTGTCCCTTTGCTCCCGCTGTTGCTTGCCCATGCTCGTCTTGTGTAATTTCTTCTAGAGTTTCAATGGTAGACAGCTTTGAGTACCGAACTGTCTCGGACCGACTCATCTCTCTATGGTTGAGCGTTGACATAACCAAGTCGTGAGTTCGTTTCGTCATTGCCCTTTTTGCGCTCATTGTCAGGTCCTTATACACATTGATTACCTGCCTTTCTTCTTCGACTTACATATCCCAGGCCGCATGAGATAACTTCAATAATTCGATTGATTCGTTCAGCCTACTTTTGAATCGATCCAAGTTATCTTTACCAATAGCCACCTTAACAGTAGCCAATTTCCGTTTGAGTCCTTTTTTAGCGTTGAATCGCGAATGTAAGTTGTTGACAGCGTTCTCGAGGGTTTCGTGCGCTTTCAAGCAGAATGCCAGGCTACTCTCGATCATCGAGTCATCCTGAAAGGTAGAAAAAGAGTTGTCTCTCACAATCTGCTTTTGTATGTTCTCGAAGATGGGCTTATAGCACTGGAGGCGTACTATAAGGGCTTGGATCTCCTCGGGAAAGTCCTGGGCTTGGTCCCATATTTGCTTGGTTTTGGCCATGCATTTGATGACTTCCGATGTAATTTGGACAAAAGCTATCATGCTGGCAGCGGCCTCCATATTGACGACTGGGTTTCTCGTCCGGAGAAGTAGAAGCGGATAAATTGACCATCGGTCAAATCAAAGTGTAAGAAAGGCGTCAATGGATTACTCTAGATTAAGAAAACAGTTACACAAGTTGGAAGAGGAACAATTCTCATCAGGAGAACCGTCGACTTGTGGGGAGACGCAGGGGCAGTCATGGAACGAGCTACTCTGACAACCAACAGCTCAAACCATTCGTTACGAGGCATCCATGTCATTGTCGGCTGGTGGCATGGCGCGTAGACGGGCGGCCGCATGAAGCTGGCGGTAAAGCGAGTGGGGGCACGGCAAGTTGCAGAACATCCTTTGAATGCCTTGCCACGCCCGTCTCGGCTGGCCATCCTGGACTAATGATGGCTTGTAGGCCTCCCGTGTCCTGAATTGATCTTCCTATTCTGCTTCCACTTCATAGCAGCGCCGCTTATATGAGAATAGAATTGAGACAGAGACGAGCCTGGAGTTTGAGAGCGCCACGCCCGCGCTGTTGTAGCGGGAATGCGCGGCCGCGGTCCGGGCCGCAGCCGCCAGGTCATGAATGCAATTGGATTGGATGCTGGCCTTCGGCTCCGCATCGTCCTTTCTCCAGGCTTGACATTTCTTGATTAATGACAACTTTACCACCAAGAAGGCCCCTATTTCAGTGTTGAACGCAAGATACAATCACGGCACAAAGTCTCTCGGCACAGATGATCAAGTCATAGTCGATCGTCTGGTGGGTTGAATCTTCAAGCCAGAGGATGGGCCTGGCCAGGTCGGCCGAGGGGCTGTCGCCAGTGATTGATGGCAATAACCCTCTCTCTGATCTGACAAGTCTCTTGACAGCGACTGAGAAAAGCCCAGTCTTATATGCTTGGTCATTGGAGATTTGATCAAAGAATGGCCGTCAAATGGCCGTGAGAGTATCCCTTCGGTCTACGAAAATTCCACAAGCAGGACGAGCCGGGTACAGCGTCTCGCCTAAGTGGTCGTCGAGGCTTCCAGAGTCAAGCTGATCTGGTGGTGCAAGGCAGACAGCGCCAGCATCAGCCAACGGCACACCGCAGGGGGTGACTTCTCGGTTAATGATGGTTATGAGTTTGAAGTGTGTGTCGTGGGGAAGATCTTAAAAGACCGGGGGCCACCCAGTGTACATGGACACTTGCACACTAAAAACTCTTTTAGATTACATTTCGCGATTGAAAGTCCCGAAACTGGAAACTTTGGTGGCAATGGGTGACCTCAAAGAAAGAGATCACTTTCCGAATCGGCTAGCATGAAAGATTTCAGGTGGACGAGTACAAGTTCCTCTCTAGGCCAGTATTTCTCGGCGAGTATCGTCTATAGCTACGACAGGTCTCAATTAAAACATGCTAAAATCCCCCGGTTCTAAAGGTGCAAGCCGATCCCCTGTGATCTGGAAAATATTTTCATGCATCAATCGTTAATTAGAGCTCGCCCCGTGATCCTTTCCACACTCCAAGGGATTGAGTTTTGCAGCAAGGGGACGGATGGACCAACAAAGGGTGCGTGCATAACGTTGCGTATTTATTTTAGCGGATCAAAGTAGCTCACCTCATGACCAACCCGCAATCCGCACAAGTTACTCGCTCCGTAGTGGGAGAGACATGGTGTAAATTGTCTTCGACGTAGCCATTCTCAGCCGATCGGAACCACGCCAAGGACGGGCTGGGACATGGGTTAGAGCCGTCGTTCACTAAGCGATTCCAGCCCTGCCGCAAGGGGAACTAAGAAAGAACTGTCCTTTGTTAGTCGCTGGGACATGGGAGAAGTGCAAAGGGATAAGGCGGGTAGCTTCTGGCTAGCTTTGGACTGTTGAACTGCCGGTTTATTAGCCTTTGCCACCGTTGACTGCATCGTTAATAATTCCCTTGCCGTTCTTGATAAGCTTTTCGTCTGTCTCCACGCCTCTCGCCTTGTGCCTCCCATCCTTTTGCATCCTACTGTGCCTTCTCCTTGTTGTTTCTTCCTCTTCTTCTTCTTCTTCTTCTTCTTCTTCTCTCCTTGGCTGTTTTTCTTAGAACTGCTCGTCGCCGAGATCGCCATTACATGCTCGAATTCACTCGGGTATAACTCGTGTAACACTTGGCTCTGAGACCCGACGCCCCCTTTGAATCGCGATTCCGAGCCTCCCTGGTCTGGTCCACCCGTCGCGTTCCGTCATCGCGAACCACTTGAAAACTCCTCGGCCCGTGCGACGAACTTATCGGTCCCCTCCTCCCTCTCTCCTTCTCCAACAATTTTGATCTCAGCCTCGATCTTCATCTTTCTTTTTTCTTTTTTCTTCTTTTTTTTTTTTGCCAAATTCAGCGCCCTTACCGGTGCTCTAATCAATTCCTCGCCATGGGTTTCCGTGACAAGATGGCCTGGTCCAAGAGCACGAGGATCAAGGTTATGATCGCTATCGACACGGCCTTTTTCCTGCTCGAGGTCGTTACTGGCTTCCTCGCCCACTCCCTGGCTCTTATGGCGGATGCCTTCCACATGGTCAGTCAACACACTCATTATCCTGCACGCGAGTCGATCATGCGAGATCATCAGCTAACGACGTCTACAGCTCAATGACATCATTTCCCTGGTTATCGGCCTCTGGGCTGTGTCAGCAGCGCAAAAGGCTACCACCGACGAGTTCACGTTTGGCGTAGGGTCCCAGCACCGTCGCGTTCTGTTGTTGACGCCGTGGCTAATTGACTGCAGTGGGTGCGCGCCGAGATCCTGGGAGCCTTCTTCAACGCCGTCTTCCTTATCGCCCTCTGCGTCTCAATCGTCCTCGAAGCCCTGACGCGATTCATCGAACCTCCGGAGATCGACAACCCCAAGCTGATGCTCATCGTTGGCTCCGCTGGCCTCTTTTCCAACTTTGTCGGCTTCTTCGTCCTCGGCGGCCACGGCCATTCTCACGGAGGCGGCGATCATGACCACGACCACGATCATCCTCACGGCCATTCGCACAGCCACGCGCACGACGAAGAGGAGGGCCACGCCGGCCCCCATGCCCACGATACCGTCGCCGACGAGAACGCCCCGGTGGCTGGTGTCCTCCCCGAGGTCATTGTCCGCCGCGCAACAACTGCCGATAGATCCGGCACCAAGTCCAGCAAGTCCAGCGAACATCGCCACAGCAGGGATGAAGCCGGCGCCAACCATAACCGCCGTTCGACGCAATCGCGAGGTCGCGAGTACTACCGGTCCAGTAGGAGTGGACATTCCCGCTTCGCCAGCATCGACGATTTGAGCATTCACCCAGCTAGCTTCCGACAAGATATCATTGCGGCGACTATGGGGGAGGCGGAAACTCCCAGCGAGAGCGATGCCGACTCGGAATCTCCTCTCTTGGCCGGTGAGGAGGAGGCGAACGAAGAGTCGCCACTTCTTGCGGGCGTTACGAGGAATGGCGGATCTCTTGGTCATAGCAAGCAGGCTGAACGCGGTCACTCTCACTCTCACTCTCAGTCTCACTCGGGCCGACCTCGTCGAGACTCCAGCGTTCACAAAAACCACCACCACACCCAGCCCAGCAAGCCCGGCAAGAAGAGCAGCCATGGCCACAGCCACGACGACATGGGCATGAATGCTATGATTCTCCACGTCATCGGCGATATGCTTGGCAACATAGGTGTTATGGTTACGGCCCTTATCATCTGGCTCACCGATTGGCCTGGCAAGTACTATGCCGATCCCGCAGTCTCCTTGTTTATCACCGCCATCATCCTCAAGACCTGCATCCCGCTCACCCGGGGTACTGCACGAGTCCTTCTGCAGGCCACGCCCGAGCACATCAGCGTCCCGGAGATTCGACAGGACATCGAGGCGCTGCCTGGCGTCATCACCTGCCACCACATCCACGTCTGGCAGCTCTCGGACACCAAGCTCGTCGCCAGTATGCATATCCAGGTCTCCTTCCCAATCGATTCGCACAGCGGCGAGAAGTACATGGAGTTGGCTCGCCGAGCGAGAAAGTGTCTCCACGGCTTCGGCATCCACAGTGCTACCATCCAGCCAGAGTTCTGCTTCGACCAAAAGCATCAGCACCAGGCCGAAGCCGCCGCCCTCACCCTTGACGGCAGCGTCGACACCAAGGGCGACAAGTGCCTGCTTGAGTGCATCGACGAATGCGAAGCTCAGGGCTGTTGCTCCAAGGGCTCATCGACTCGGCGAGCTAGTGACTCGTCACACAGCGAGAGCGGTCCTCATGGACACGATCACTAGACAAACTCTGACTAGACACCCAATTATCCTCCTTTTTTAACTTTAATTGAGGCACAATAGCGGATGTTTACTTGAGGCACAACAGCGGCCTCTTGGCATAAAAACCGAGCATCAACTGTCACGTTACTTTCCTACTCTTAACACCGCCTAATTTATTCTTTTGACAAAAATACGGTCAGGCGCTTTTCTCGTGTGTTTCTTCTCATAACGGGCGTGTTGTCCTGTTCGGGCAACCCCAGCCAATGCTTCGTGCTGGTTAGAGGGAGGCGTAATGTACGATAAATAACTATATGCTGTCACCACCATTGATACTTTCTATCCAAATGTCTCGCTCCTGAATGACATGTTTTTACATATTGCTAGTGTATTTTCTCCCTGTCGCTGCTGGGTGTAGTGTATTTGTTTACACTTTGAGCTTGGAGATATCACAGGTAACAACAGGTATTCAGGACACCACTCGATATATTCCTATATCATACTTGCTAATTGTCTTTGTTCATGTATGTTGCTGTGTTTATCCGTGCCAAATTTTCTCATAACACCTAAACACATTTATATGCATCTTCCATTCTCTTTATCACCCGTCTTCTGTTCGTTTGTTCATTTTTTCATGACACATGATTATATATACACATACTCATAAAACTTTCATATATGCGAATTAGAGTTGAAGTTGACCCTATGCCTGAGGCGGAGGTAGGACTAATTCATCGCGGCCGCCAACCTCGATGACGCCCTCATCGCCCCTGAACGAGTACTCCACGCGGAGAACCTTGTCGCAGCCAGGCGCAGGGTCCCAGAATCCCGGCATGCGGCTCTTGCGCACCCCGGAAGGGATTACGAGAGCTGGCCCGTTCGCGTCCGCCGAGTCGTTGACGAGGGCAGCGAGGGCGATCGTGACGTCTGCGACCTGTTCGCCAGTTACAAGCGCGCCGTCTTGGTCGGGGATGCCAAACTTGGCGCTGAGGATCACGAGGCCGCCGAGAGACATCTGACGCTTTTGCCGGCCCTCGACGGCTTGCGCGAGGAGGATGGTGACGTTGTCAGCCTCGTAACGGTGGCGGGTAGCAGCGACGTGAGCTTCTGCGGAAGGCAGCTCGGGGCGAGCTCGTCGACGCGTGCGCGAGGTTCGTTGACGGCGGCGGTGGCCCAGGCCAAGCTGCAGGGCAGCAAGGCCCGCGAAGGGGAGAGCCCCGGCCCAGAAGAGGATGCTGGGCCCGAGAAGAGAACGCGGTGCGATGAGCAGGGGCACGCTGACGCGCTGGCTGAGACGGGACCAGTAGACGGAAAGGTGGAGGCTGTGGAGGCTGATGCCGACTTCGAGGCCGAGGCGGGCGAAGCGGCCGACGGACCAGAGGTTGCGGAACGCGAGATATCGGTCCTGGAAAGTATTGGAGCACAGCTCAACTTCGATACGGGCCGATGGGGGGAGTTCTGGATCTGAAGGTGAGAACGGTGACTGGAAGGGAAGAGCCAGGTCCTTGCTATATCGAACGAGACCCGCGGCTGAGGCAGGGTTAGCAGATGCAGAGATAGCCCAGGTTCCATTCTTGTCCTTGCAAGAGTCCAGTTCGTGGTCGAGGCCTCTGATTCCACTCTCGCTGCCGGGAGAATCTAATGAACCTGAAACAGGCACTCGGTCTGAGGATCCCGTCCGGAAGCCCAGTTCCAAGCTTGGCGCCGTCTTGAGGGAAGACTCGGAGCTGAACATGTTGGGGTTCATCTTGGAGAAGTCGGCAAAGAAGCGACAGGTGTCGGTGGGACCGAATATCCAGTCGCCGCTATCTGCACGTAAGAACCCTGTTCCGTGGTACAGTCTCTGATGAAGACCGAGGATGACACGCGGTTGCGTGCGAGGGACATGCCGCGAGGACTGAATGCTGGCTTCGAGTATGGTAGGCTCAGGGCTGTTGGGCAAGGTGAAGTGATGAAACAAGCGGCTGGTAGCGGATAGCTCGGGCAGGATATCAGACTCGAGCTCGATCGCCGTCTTGATCCACCGAAGCTTGTCCGGGGAGGATGCAGGTGATCGATTTAGCAGCTCCTGTCGATATCGAAGAGTTACCAAAGGTGGGAGTCGATTCTCCACAAGCTGTATGAGACGATGCCTGGGAATCGACAAAGGTAAGAGAGGTTGATAGCGGTCATAGAACAGCGTGGTCGGGACCAGAGACAAGTCCCCTGCAACACCATAAGTTGATCCAGTGAGGGTCAGGGTGGGTGTGGCAACCTCGATCGTCGGTTGGGAAGGGCTCTCGACCATCTCCTCCTTTTCCTTCGCCGAGGTAAGACGTTCTATCCGTGATACTTGAGGCTGTAACAGTTTTCGCAGACCAGGGACATCAAGCGTCACGGATTGGCTGAGAGCAAAGTCCAGGAGACGAAGACCTGAGCGGCCTCCTGTCCAAGGCGCACTTCCACCATTCGCTGAGGATCCCGTTGCATCTAGTCGGATACCCAAGTCCGAGCTTGTCTGAATGCCATTCTGTATCCGGTCTCGAACGGCGTCTTTGAAAGCTGTCTGGTAGTCTGCTGATACTGCGTCGGTCCCCTCGATCTGCAGGAACTGATCAAGGTCGTACTGCGCCCTGCGAGCGGGATCTATAAGTGTCTCAAAGGCTTCCTGTGCGCGGAGAAATTGCTGACGGGCGATCGGTCGCAGATGTTCAGGGAAGCTATCAGGATAGAAGAGGAGGAACCGGCGGTAGTACGCTCTTCGGATCTGGTCCTGCGACAGCACTTGGGCGTCCCGGGGAAGGCAGAGGACGTCGTAGTAGTCCCAGTCCGAAAACTCCGGGCCCTGGGCGGCATCGTCGGCTTGGTACAGCAATCCGAAGCCGTCTGTAGAGCCGACGAGGATCGTGTCGCCGTGTTCGTCCCCCGCCTCGGAAGCGTTCGTCACACGCTCATACACAGAGCTGGCATCGTCATCCCACAGTTCGTACTCCTGGCGCGTGGCCGCGAACTGCTCGTTGAGCGAGAAGCGGGAGGAGGCGGCGCGGAGGGCGTGGGCAGCGGCCGGGCCTCCCGAGGGCAGCCGGAGATCGTCGTAGGCGGCCGAGGAGCGGATGGACGAGTTTCTCGAGACGCCGGCGCCGGATCGGACACGGGGTAAGCGGAGGCTGCCGCGGCGGCTCCCGGAGTCGTTCATGATGGTGCTGTGTTGCGCTGGTCTGGGAGAAGCCGGCTCTCCATCGATGTTGAAGCTTCACGGGGAGTGACACAGCAGAGAAGGGACTAGAGCAAGGGAAGCGCACGACAACAACGAGAAACGTGAACGTCACCGCCCGGACTGACGGCAAGAGAGCGATTCGCCAATCACGGCCAAAGCCATGAGAGCGGATGGACCATGGCCCCTCGCACGATCCATTGCCGGGTGGGTTGATGTTGGGAGCGCTGACGCAGGGGTTCAGCTAAATTAGCGGGAGGCCCTAGGAGGCCGTTCTAGTTAGTGGGTTCGTTTCGGCTTGGGGCTGCCACTCCAGCTCTCACAGGGCGGGGGGC
>JADBHU010000959.1:0-38386 GCA_017140155.1 Fusarium devonianum
CTCCTGCATCGAACTCGCAGCGCCAGTTGCAGTATTTGCACAGTAAGCAAAGCAGAAACCAGGGTTCGGGTTCCGACCCATGTCCTGGAAACAAGTGGGAGCGGATGGACCCAGCATAGCTGTTAACACACGGGTGATCATAGCGTGTCAACCTTGGGGTCAATCAGCCAGGGAATAATCCGAGGCCGTGCTGCGTGGCTAGGATTTCATGGGAAGAGAGCGGCTGTTGCGTGTGATTTTCAAGAAGCAGCTTCTGCCTCGGAAGCAATGGGCATACGGTAACGGGGCATACTGACTGTACCGGAAAACTGAAAGAAACAGTCGAATCGTCGGTTTTACGAGAGCCAACGGCAAGGTGGCCAAGCTGGGAAGCTTCCCTGTTCCGTAGGATGTTCTTGGTGGTCCAAACTCATCAAAATCTGGTCGTTGATGCCCATATTCCTTCCCGTCTTAATTCATCAACGTTGAAGCTGCCCTCGACCCACCTTTTGGTACCCTAAATGGTTGTCTATCGATGATGGTAAGCGTCCGCAGGGTCAGCTTGGTTCAGTGTCAAAAGGTCTACAGAGAACCTGAGTATGAGTGATCCTGCCATATGGCCAGCAGCCTTCGCCAGGTGAATCTCAGTCCCACTTGCGCACCGTACCCAAGTTCGGACCAAGGCCAAGTGCGCTAATGAGCTGAGTCGTCTGGCTGCCCTGGGTTTGCGACTTTGCGCCTACCGTTCTGCAGATCGCTAGCGTCCCTCAGGCCACCAAGATCTGAGTGTCCTTCATTGTCATGTGGAGCTCAACCCAGCATCCAAACGAGTTGAGATTGGCTTGTAGATCAATGAGATGACTGATCAACTCCTCTCTACCCAAGCATTTGACCTGTGCGGCCAAGTCTCTCCTGGAGGGAACATGGCCACAAGACAAGCGCACACCCATGCGTTCTCTACGTTGCACGGGGCAAAGGAACCGGCGCGCGGGAGATTCCCAGGACTACGGGAAGTCGTGAGATCGTGGTCGTTCCGGCTCCTGACTAGTCCGACCGTTGCTGGGGATCAGAGACACCGTCGAGACAGGCTAAACCGACTGCCGTCTGCCGTCGCAGTTCATGGCTTGCCGTAGCCTCACACGTTCCTGGATGCAAGTGACATCCACCGACTCATGAGCCCTGTGGCTGAAGCTCATGTCCGTGCTAACAACTCGGCGCTAAGGGCGCTGGGAGCGACGCTAGCCACCATGGCCACCCCAGGACAGACTGCGCTTTTTTCTTCCTTGGAACAGTGGATATTGCCCGGCTTGTTGAGCTTCCGACATGTCGGTATCTGTGTGACGTCGGGGCACTACAGAGTACCTCCCACATGCCGAATGCCTGCATAAACCGATACTGTCGGGCATCGGGATGGCTTGAACAGAGGCAAAGCTTACGAGCATATCCAGCCGTGAACTAGGATATGACATCCTTAACCGCTAAGAAGTGAGGACCAGGCCTGACAGCGCACACTCTCGGAGGAGGGGCTTGGATATTGTTTTGTGTCATGGTCAGAAGTCGATGGCCCCTGCCAAGTCATGAACTTTGCTCTTTTGACGTCTTGGTGGTGTTCTGGAAGATCCTAATTGCGAATTTACGAACTTCCCTTCTGGGCAACCGGCGATCCATCGTCCGCTCCTCGGCTTTTACTCGCTCAAATGATATATCTCTATTCATGCTCTTGCAAATCTTGCCGACCAATGATATGAAGTGGTGGTTACAGTTATTTTTTGCATTGGGCTGACTTGCAATGACCGAACTCCTTTTCTCGAGTTGCGTGTGGAGACTCAAGAGTCGGCAACCCATCTCCTTGTAGCCTCACCCCCGCCCGTGCTTAGGGCTTTTGCAGCACAGGTTAGCCCTTCGCGGCTAGCCGAAAGATGAGAGCCAGGCCCTTGTGGTTCCCGTCTGGCTGGTATCGTCATGCTAGGAAGCGCAGGGTTGCTGAGTCGAGCTGTGCGGGAGATGAATTGTGAACGCCTCCATGTCTCACCAGGCGTATTATTCTGACCAGTTACTGAAGACCATACGGGTGGTTGATTACATGTCGATAACGCCAAGGTTATTTTGGACTTGGATTTTGTGAGGATGAAGTCCCTCAAGTCCGAACTTGTAACAGAAGCTGTGGGCCGTTACTGAGGACAATGGCGAGAGCTTCCAATGCTTCGTCCATCGTGGCATGTCTATGAAGTGGATCGATCCTTTCGAGCCAGAACCATTCACTAATGTGGATGGCCAATGCTCGGGCCCAAAGTGCCAAGTACAGTGTCAACGATGCTCTTTTCAATGTTAATCTCTGTGGACCCATCACTCCCCTGTCATGGTAGCATGCCGCAAAAGAAACCAGCCATGCTTTTGTCTTGTTCATCTGCGGGCTCGCCTTGTGGCATAATTGGATGGTTTGATAGTTCGACTGTACTGAGGAGGCGGTCAGGACAAAGACCTGCGAGAGGGTTGCATTCGAGAGTGGACAAGAAAGGGGGCAGCGAGGGAGGGTTGCAGTCTGAAATCCAGAACTCAGAGCTCCCGAGCACAGTATGGGGTAAAACACGGTTGCATCCTGATGAATGGCCCAACATGTCGGCAGTCGCTTGGAACCATTCTGCAGTGTTACTCGGTGTGGACAGCTCTTCAATAATCCACTGCTTTGTCGGAATAGCCCTCACCAGAACTGGCCAAGGGAGACTAGCGCGATGGAGGTGATGCTGTTCGCAAAAGCGAGTCAGGGCATGCCTGATCATGCTGTATCAATCCACAGGGTACTGTAGTGGCGCCAAAAGACCAAGGCTGGGACGCCAAATGTGACAGGGGAGCTAGGACACTGGGCTGCCTTTTCAAAGCGCGTCGAATAGCATCTGAAGACTCAACGCGCCACGGGGGGTGTTGCAATTCTTACGCGTTGGTTTCTTCGCTTTCCTGGAAGGGTTGAATAGGGCGACGCGTTTTGAAGGACAGCCAAATTGAGACGTTTCGAGTGCTCCATCCACAAATGTTTATGGAATGACTTGCCCATGATAAAAAAAAAATCTTGCAATTAGCGAACGCTTAAATACACTATATCAATGATGAGTGTATTGCAGTCCTGCAAGCATGTCAGAAACCTCCCGCATGTCGAAGCTGGCAGACAATGCCATCCTGGTTAATGCTGGCCTCTTGAGGTGTGAACAAGAACTACAGTGTCCAGGGAAGGCCCTCACTTAACGGGACACCAGGAAAGCGGGTGAGTGGTGACGCTCTGCCGGTGGTGTATCCTGATATGTCGTAGAGGAGTTGCTATTCGCGAGAGTAGCACTGGGGCCCAGCCACCGCCGCAAAGAGCTAGAATTCGCATGGATGGCGTATCAGTGGGCACTCTCTGTGAACGCAGTCGAAACTTTTTTGTAAGGTCGAGCGAGCGCAAGAGCCAAGTCAACACGTGCAATCTTTTCGAGTTCTTCCACGCGATTGTGCGACTGTAACGTCGTCATACCACATCTGCAAAGGCTTCCATTCTAGGTGTAAACGATGCGGTCAAGGTCGGAGGCTGGTGGATTCGGGAATTTGAACCAGTTGACCCTCATGTTTAGATGGCTTTTATGGGTGGTTAAAAGTCCATCGCTGGTAGCTCTGCAACAAAGGGCGTTTGATAGGCGGCGCTATCTCTTTGCTCGGCTTCTTTTGCCCACCTTGCATAATTCTACACTTGCCGCCCATTCATGTGGTCGAGCCATGCATGCTGTCTTTGCATTGGCTCACTGGGTAAGGCACCTGCATGCTGTCGGGCGCCGTGTTCGATGTACCGCGGCGCGGTGTGGCGGACTTCACAAGCACCGTAGTGAGGAAACGAATGCCGAGCTGTCGTTGGTATGATCCTTGGTGTATATCGGGATACTACGCGGTTTGGTGCAATCGTCGCTGCGATTCCCGGACTGACGAACATTAGTTTAACTGCGTACCTGGCTAGGGTAGGGTGATTAGTGGATTACCTAGATAGGCACCAGGAGAATGGACCGGCTGTGCCCCTTTGGGGCATCTAGGCCCTCTTTAGTTCATCCCAGATACTCGGGTCGCTTGAGATCTTGTTTGGGCCCTTGAATTCCAGGACCGATCATTCGACCATAGAGGTGCCAGGATGCTGGAACGGGGGGACAGGTCAATCAAAGCTGGAGAAGCCAAGAGATGGCACTCGCCTACGATGCCGTGTAGGGACAACCGCGATACCTATGGCACCGTTTGCCGTGTGGGTGTTTTTGTCCAAAGCAAGTTATTTACGAAATTGCTGTTGGTGTGAAGGACGACGTTCACGAACGTCATGCTTGGCCTGTCCGATTCAGTCCAAGTGTAACCTACCTACCTCGGCAAGTAGTTACAACGGAGTATCCTCCTTCCTGCCTGCAGCCAGGCTCCAGCAAGAAATCAACCCGCTTCTAAGTTCCCTATGCCAGCGCACCTTAGGGTAAGTACTGCGATTTGCAACGTAGGGTGAAGTCCACAGAGAGACATGAATACCAGTAAATTGCTCTGGATATACACGCCGGTAGTTGTAATAATATCCTACCTACATATAGAGCGTTGCCGCTCAATATTAGTTCCGGGTCGCGTCATGCGACTTCAAGTTGTGCCGAAAAGTTAAAGTCGTCAGTGGACACCGTGAGTCGCAGCAACAGACGAAAGCAGGTGGGATGTAAGGTGGCCTTTTGGCTGGCTCTTAACAGTTACGATTATTACCTGTCTTCCCTCTTGCCCTTTGCTTCTCCTCTTCTCTTATGCGGTGGTCCTCCCCCTCTCCGAATAACATGTTTGCAATCTCCATCACACGCCTAAACACACCCAGCCCAAGGCTCGCACGAATGGACTGTGTGCTCTGAAATACGGTTATGGTGACATTTCGGCTGCTACCACAATCCCTCGTCAGCACGGGAATTGGTACGCCCACGCTCACAATGACTAGACACTGGCCCCGGCAGCATAAGCTTTAGTTCTTGTCACCGTTTCACCCTTCCCCAAGGACCGGATCACGTAGTGCCCGTCGACAGTCTCGGTGACCACTTCTAGGGCTGAATTGGAGCTACGGGCTGCGTCCCCTTGGAACCAACTCGACGGAGGCGGATACGGAAACTTGGGCCGGCTGACGGCGCCGGCACCGACAGAACTAGACGCCCATGCGCGTCAACACTTGTCGATTTCATAGATCCCACATTGGCATATCGCAACCAGCCGGGCTCGTGAGGCACAGACTGGCGTGGTTACGCTGCAAAACGTTTGTTACACAGCCGTGTCGCGGAGAATATTCTGATCCATCATCCAAGCTGGTTCGCGCACGCAAATGCGACTAGCGGCCCAGGGAACCACCACGTCGGACTCTTTCACACCCTCGCGGTCTCGCCGCCACGTTCTGAGGCCTCAACATACCTTGCCTGGGTCTCGGTATTCTGGCCTGAGTCAGTCCAGGTCACAAGACGACTCTCGCAATCTCTCTCCCGTCCATCTCCATCGGAGTGCCTGAGCCCTAGGCAATCCGCGCACCCGAGACCCCATCATCCTCATCGTCGACCTCGCCCATTGGCACCCAGCTGACAAGCTGGAAAACCGGCAACTAACCTGCCTAACCCCTCCTGGGGACCTTGAGCCAAGCCCCCGAGCTGCATTCAACCCAGACATCCTGGGCGCCTCCTCTCCGGTGGACCCAGCCACCTTGGCCTCTGATTGGGCTTGATCCTGGAAAAGGCCGCAGATCTACTGCCGCAGTTCAGGGACTCATTTCGCGCACTGTATCCAGCGGAGGAGACCTTACGCTGGGGGCATTCCGTGAGCCCTTCACCCAATACGGGGTCGTTCACTCGGTGGGATTTGGGACAAGCGCGCAAGGGCACACGGCGACCACCCCCCCTTGCTCCTTGCCCCAGCCCCGGTCGTCTTCACCAGCGTGCCGGCTTCGTGATGGCCCTCGCAGGTCGCGTTGCAGTTGTGCTCTGAATCTCGTCGTACCTCACCGAAAGACAAGGCGCATCCAGCATCCGACGAAGCTCACCGAGACGGGAGGACCGACGCAGCAGGCAAAGGCGACGACAGGCTTGCGCATTCATTACATCAGATGACATTTCACTTACAGAAACCTGACACACCTCGCACCGCAATTGCCACTGTTGCTCTCCTCTGCGAGCGCCCTCGATTGCTGCATCTCCGCCACAATATTCGTCCCAGTCAGTGGTGTGTGGTGAATAGACCCAGCACAGGGGAGACTGTTGAGAGCAGAGACCACCACTACCCAGCCAGCAGGTTGCAGGACGTAGTAGTCGACAGGGGACAAGGATCTTCCAACTCATCTGCTCCTGCACACCTACCTGGCAGTCCAATTTATTGTGCAAAGGTCGCCAGAGCCAGGAAATGGCCCTCCTGCTTTTCCTCACCTCCACTTTCACCTTGCCTCCCCTCGCCGGTTCACTGATTTCTGCCTTTTCTGCCACCCCCTTTGCTCCTAGGCTGGGACTCTCCTTCTCGTAATTGCTCGCCGCTTTCGCTCATAGGCGCGAGTCAGCGGCAGATCCGGCACCGGTCGACGTGGGGTACCTTCGGCAGAACGATCGACCACCACGCCCTGGGCTTGCCCACGCCCACACGTCCACGTCCACATCCACGTCCACGGCCCAGCAGATTTTCAGGCTGTGAACAAAGTCCACCACCACCTGCTCGCGCTACGACGGGAAATACCCCCGACTCTGGATTGTCTGTTTGCACAAACTCGCACGCCCCTCTTCCAGACCAGCCCACGCTATCCACAGCTTTCGATAAGCGCAGAATCCCACTGCCACTGCACTGGGTTGGGCCGGCCACCTTCTGCTTACCATTGCCCTTCTGTCGCGTAACAGGTCGTGGCATTCGGCATATTCCAGAATCCCAGCGCGGCCCGGCCATTACCTTAGCAGACGGGCTCTTCTGTCTCTGATATTCCTTCAGTGTCGGTGTGCACGGGCTCTCTGCCAGCGAGTCCCACCCAAGGACGCCCTTTCGCCCCCAGGTTCCGGAGGAGCGCATCCTGCCCATCTCCTCCGTCATTCATTTTCTCCCCTTGGGACCCTATAAAATTCTTTCGGTCCCGCACCCGCTCTCGACGTCTCCGTCATCACAGAAGCTTTCTCGCCCAGACACGCACACCCCCTCCCCCCTGCAAGGTCTTGAGTCGCTCAGAAGAGGCAAGAGTCAGTGTATCGTAGGAAGATACACTTTAGTACATCCTTGTTCATCTCGGGGCCTGAGGCGCTAGACCTTCTTGAACTCTGGGTTCTCGGCAGAGCCCACCGTACCAGGCCGATTTCAATATCGCACTATATTAGTGTGTCGCTCCCCAAGCAATACCGACGAGCTAGCTCGACTCTCTGTGATCGAGGCAGAGCGAGACTATCCTTGCCTAGGCTCCATTCCCCCCATCTCCATCTCTCTCCCCTCCCCCCCAGCAAGATCCGCGCCCAAGGACTCGGCCTAGGTGCTCGCATCACACACTTAACCATAAAACAACCCTTGGTCTTTGCAAACGGCGCTACTACTACCGCCGCCAACAACATATACCGCCGCGCCGCCGCAAGTCTCTTTTGCAAGCGCTCAGCCATCAATCACCCTTCTTTCCCCTGTTACCGGACAATCACCAACCTGACGCGGGCTTGGAAGCTAAACCTGGCCGGCCATCGCTCCATCTTCTGTTTCGTGGAGCTGTAGCATGTTCGTGGTGCCGACGCAACAACCTCATACCTTTGTTGACAATCACGCGTCGCTGCATTCTTCGTCCAACAATTCTCAACTTGGCTCCGAGGCGACCTTAGACACGCTCATCAGCTCTCCCAACTCTATGGAACGAAGTGCCCCGGAGTACTCGCAGTCAGGTTTGCCATCGCCCTATCCAAGCAACTTCGGCGACACCAATTCTGAAGGTTCGACGGCAGATCACGCATCTGCTGCGCAATACCCGGTCAAACAGGAAGTCAACTACTCGACCTCGGCCACTCCCTCCTCCGAGTACGGTGTCTATCCTCAGTCAGCTCGATCAGGATCTTTTCCAGACCACATCCAGCGTTCATACCATCCAGCCAGCAGCACGAGCAGCGGAGGTATGGCGCAACAACAGAACAGTCCGTCTTTGCCCCAGCAGGATGGGCGAAACCATCAAGCCCACCCGGTCAAATCTGACAACGATGTTCCTATAGATCCATCCATCGCCCAGCCGAGCCCGACCTACGCATCATACGGGCAGCACTCGCCTTATGCGCCCAACCCAGACATGTCACACAGCTACTCTCATCCAGGTAGTGGTATGTACGCGCAGCCACGGCCGGATTGGACAGGCTACGGTCAACACGGCGGTGCGCCGATGACCCCAGGCCATCCTGTCTATGCTCAGAACCCTGCCTCGGCGCCACCGCCGCCGAGACCTAATCAGGTATGTTCATCTCGCATTAGGTCCTGAAAACGGCCTCTTCGCGTCACGAAACAGTGAGCAGCTGGCTTGTTAGCTGCGCTGCTTCAGCGAAGTCCTTCAGAACGCGTCTACACACAAGAATTTTTGGAATTGACCCGTTTCGCTTATAGGTATACTCTTTCGTTCCCATTCCTGGTGCGCAACAGCACAAGCGACCCCGTCGACGGTATGAGGAGATCGAGCGAATGTACAAATGTGGTTGGAACGGCTGTGAGAAGGCTTACGGTACTCTGAACCATTTGAACGCCCACGTTACCATGCAATCTCATGGACAGAAGCGAACTCCCGAAGGTATGTTTGACCAACAGAAACTCGCGATTTCTACGACATCCATTTGATGGGAATTGCAAGGACGCATCGAGTCTGGTACTAATATGATGGGCAGAATTCAAGGAGATCCGTAAGGAATGGAAGCAGAGGAAGAAAGAGGAAGAGGCTCAGCGCAAGGCCGAAGAGGAGCGCCAACGCCAGGCTGCGGCTGCGGCGGCAGCCCAGAATGGAGGTCCCGACCCCCAGGGCCCCGATGGCACTCCCACCTCGAGCTATCCCGGATCGCGACCAGTTCAGTTGCCTCCTATCGGTTACCAGCCTGCGCAGTATCCCCCACCGCCACCCGGAGCGGTGCCTCAGCAGTCACTGCCCGACTACAACAACCACATGTATTCAAACTACCAGCCTCACTCGCCCTATGCGCAGCCAAGCCAGGGCATTTCTTATCAATGTATGTCGCACAGACTCAACGCAGCTTGAAACGGCCGTTTTTTTTTGTCACAAGGCGCATGAACTAACCTGGCTTAGCAAACGGAGGACAGCCCCCTAGCCACTAAGGCCCATCGCCAAGCAAGGATCAGGGCTCTAGAGGAGGAAAGTCACCAAAAGTGAGGATGGAAAAAGAATACCCGCTGTACTATATTGGAAGTCCCGTCGCATCCACGTTCTCATCATCCAACAATGCCGAGTGTGGAACCTACCCGGCGCGACCGTTCATGGGAGGATCGAGATCCGTTGCCTGGTAATTACTTTTTGCTTCAACCTGGGTCGTCCTTGGACAGGCGTCACTCGCCTCGCAGGTTTACCTGATCCCTTTTTTTTTCTTTCGATCGACTGGTCATATTTTCTCTCCTCCTTACGGTATATGTTTTTTTTTTGGAGTTCACGCATACAAGCTTTCCGACGAGACAGTGGGATGGGGAGTTCTTTTTCGATTTCATTTTCACTGTCAAGAGCATCTGGTGGCTGGTTTGGGGACGGTACTGGCGGTCTGGCGTGGTATTGTTAACTGCATTTAAAGACGGACGATGTTATTATTCCAAAGAGGCGTGTCACTGGACGTGTTCCGGGCGTGATTCCGGAGGCGGAGTGACGAATGTTAAGGATGAGGATACAAAGAACTGTCTTTCCTCTGTGTGTCGCCTAATGTGTACACTGAAGGGGTTAAGGAGGGCACATTTGGATCTGTTCAAGAGATTGCCTGAAAGAGAGGCATTTCCTGATGCAGACGAGGAATGTCGTCGATGATGAATTCAGATACATGCATGTAGATGGTATTTGACACTTTTTAAACGGGGACAACATGGGTGTGCAACGCAGAGTGAATCAGTCAACATAGTAAAGAAATCCTACGATCTTTATAACAGGGTTTAACAAAGCAAGAGAAAAGCGCATTTGAGTTGTTCGTGTGTATCGTGGCGATGTAGCTAGAAATATGCGGCAGAAATCATCATGATTGTCCAGGAGGTTTAGTTGTTGGACACATGACATGCGCATAGTGCGGGTATCAACACATGTAAGTGGCACATGGGCTTTGTACATTGATGTTGCGATGAGAGACACGGGGAACCAGAACCACTCCGTCGGGATTCGCTCAGCCAGCCGAAACCTACTAGTAGTAGCCTTGCCGGTTTTTGAGCAAGATGCGGGTTTGAGACATTGCCCATCTTGTATCCGTAAGATCCGAAGCGGAACGTGGGTGGCGCGGCGTTGGGCCTTGGTCTAAGAGAGAAGGGGTGGGATGAAGTTGCGGTTGTGCGACGGGCACTAAAGCGGCTACGAGATAGTCAGGGTGTGGAAAAGCAGGGCCAGGGATGATGGGGGGGAAATAGCTTGAAGAACAGGTAAGCGTGGCAGGCAAGGTATTGTTCGGTCCCGTCAGGAAAGGTCGGGTAACACAAAGACAAGGCGCCTGGGCTAGCGCAGGTAGTGTGTTATACTGTGCAGTTGAGCCCATCTGAGGTGGTCTGATCGCCAGGGCCACGGAACGCAAAAGCCAAGTGGAGGGGAACGGGCGAGAGATCTCTGTGAGATTGGCGAGAGGGTGGGCGTGTGCGCCGTTAGCGACAGGCGAGTTGTTGGTTCAGCAGCCTGGGGAAGCCTTCAAGGAGGATCTGCAGCTGGGATATATAAGGAACAAACATGGTCAAGGACAGACAGAACAAGCCCACATATGACTTATATCTCTGTCGTACTGTGGTCTGAAAAAGTGGAAGATGCTGGACCCGCGCAGCAAAGAGCCCTCTGCAGCCTAAGGCAAGAAAGGATTGCGCAAGGCTGAATATGCGAAAAAGATATATCTCGATCAATATTTATAGAATTTGGGTAATAGACAGGGAATGCAGAGCAAGTGACGGACGCAATAACGCTTGCAGAACGGCGCCGGCGTAGCTCATCATGCTTCTTCTTTTCCTTGCCTCGCAGTGCATCACACAGCTTATCATCACCCGCCCGCACGTTCTGGCATCAACATACCATGGGAATGCAAAGCCCCACGAAAGGGCACTTGCAGCCAAGCTACTGTGATGTTTCGCCTTAGATGGTCAGCAAGGGGGGGCGTGCAAGCCCGAAAAAAAAAAAAGGATAGACAGCGACGGAACCAACTCTACCAAGACCGTAGCGACGGTGCTGTGAGCGATTGGAGGGGGGAGAGAAAAACATGTGCGTGTGTGTGTGACGCCGTTGCGGATGGACAAGGGGGTGACCTGGCCCGGGAACTGCGGCGCTAGGAGAATTTAGCCGCTCCTTCGTTCGACCACCAGAGACAGAGGACGTCCATCGGTAGGAAATACCTGGGGGATGCGGTCCTTGCAGGCCCTTCGTTCGTGTTATTGGTGCTTTGGTCCGCTTTAGTTTCCATAAAGAGGAATTGACATGGTGCAGCTACGGGGTTCCTGTTCACCTCGCATAAACGGCTCCTCGGGGCGTTGACCAGGTTGCAGATGAGCTGGACCAGGCTTCTCGGCCGAAACCGCTGCGGCGGGTTTCATGGCGTGCATGAGAGGCTCACGGGTGTGTGAGGTGGTATAAAGCATGCTGGACTTTTCCCAGTTGAGATTCTGATCGATTTGAGGTCCCTACAATTGTATATCGCACATAGTCACCAAAGGTCTGCTGTTGATTTGATTGTATTGCGACAAGTAGAGGACAGAGCGCACAAAGAGAAGGCTGTTCTCAGTATCGGAGTACAATAACTATAGAACTCACTGGTGTTCCGAAATTATATACGCTTTTAAACCGAATCAGGTGTCTTTTTTTGAGGCTGCCTGGAAATGTGTGAGATGAGAAACACTGTAGGTTGCCCTCTCGGCCACCGGCCCAGCCTTCAAAATACTGCAGTCATACCCATGACCCTCGACAACTACTTCTTCCTCTGGATCCATTGCGTAAACTCTACTTCTGTTCAGGTATCACTTTACCGGGCTCCGACCGTGACTTGAACAGGAACCATCCCAAGGAAGGCCTAGCCAGCCAGGTAGCCCTGGCCGATAAGCCGAGATCCGATGGCGTGGCTTCGCGAACAGACGGACGGACGGACCCGAGCAGGCCCAAGGGGGTGGGCAAGCCTGGTGCCAACGGCGCAGCACACAGACGCACACTTGCGGAAGCAAACCTAGTTGGCAGGTACCGAAGACGCGGGATCCATGGCGTCGGCGGCTGCATTTCGTTGCGTTGGTTCTTGAGACTTGGGGTCTATGGGGCGGACGACTACTCCTCGTTGTGGTTACGGCATGGTAGGATTGCACCGAGGAGCGTGAGACGGATGTTCTAGAAGGGCGCAAGGAACAGATGGACTAGCCCTGGATTTGGAACACTACCAAACTGAGTTGAGGAAGTAGACTTTGTGTGGTATTCGGTAAGATAAGCGATACGAATATGTGTCGTTTGGCGTGGACTCATTCGTGCCCGCTTACTGGAAAGCCGGCAAAGAGGGTTCGCAAATGGCGCCTTGGATCCGGGAACCAACATACGACAGATGTGAGCCAATTCTGTGCACCACACGTATCATTGCTCTCAATCTCTTCGGACACAAGAGAAAATATGCGAGCACGTCTAGCAACTGCTTGCTCAATAGGAGTGGGAAGCAGTCGGTCAAGACACTGCGCCGTCGTCTGAATAAAGGTCCCGCCACAGGCGGCTAACAGGGGACAACGGCTCGGGACGACAAGAGCTGCAGCCCCGGGCCGCCTTTGCAGTATGGGCGTGTTTAAGTACCAGATGCCTGTAACTGATTTGAGCTACCCGGTGCTAATTAGAAGTAGCAGGTTCCCTAATCGAGATGCTGCAGACGTGAACCGTTGAAGTGCAGGTGGTCGAGTGACTCCAGGGAGTGTGCTTTGACTCCACGTGGGTAAGAGAGATAGAGTTGATCTCGACACATGGACAAATGCACGGTTCGCTCGATGCATGCTTTATTGACAAGCACCTAGTGCAACAGTTCTTATAGAACGTGTCCCCTTACCCGATGCCAGTTTTTATCTACTTGTGTTGGCGGGACATGGCTCTCTCCATCGCCATGCCTGGTGTTGATGGCTTATTAGAGAACTGGGCCTATTATCAGCTGCCACTGCATATGCATATAACTCTTTACATTTGCCTTTGTTGCCAGACACTTATCACATGTTATGAATGCACATTTCACTTATTTTTAATTCAATTTAGATAACCCGAATTAAAAATCCCATACAAGTTTCTGTCTATTCTTTGATGACGTGCCGTCGTGCTCTGAGCGCGACTGCCTGCATTTTTCTCACCTACCCCGCCTAGCGGCACCTCACAAAGAAGCTACAATAACACATCAATCTCAGAACCTCAACATCACTACTTACCTAGCTTTGGAGAGCTCTGATCGACCACATAAAAATTCTACAGCATATAGTCGTGTTCTCGGTGCTTATCATTATCCCAGAAGCTGACAGCTATCGCCGCATTTTCACCATGGAGGGTGACAGCTCGCCATCACACCCTCGCCCCCAGGGCCTGTCCAAATCACACTCCAACGCCTCCGCTGGTGGCAGCTCTGTCAGGTCGGTCTCCGTCCTCGGATCGTATCCCCTGGGGTCTCTTCAGGTGCATCAGCCGAGCGAGCCGGCTCCCGTGGAGGAAGACGACGGCGACGACGATGGCCCTCCACCACTCGATCCTCCAGCGGGACAGAATGGGAATGCCGGCAGTTCTTACCAAAAGCCATCTGAAAAGGTCCCAACCAAGTCATTAGCACGCCCCTACTCGGAACGCTTCACTCACAGCTCAGGTGGAGGCGACGTGGTCCTTATCCTCGACCTGCCAGAAGTCTTTACCGTTGGGTACGATTCAGTGTCATTCACAGCCAAGCACTTTGGCGGTATCAGGGATATACCTCCTGGGCCTCATTTCTTCTGGGTCGCTCACCCAGGCGGCCTTTCTACTCGTTGCGGATTCTGGATTGTCAGCACTGGCGTTGATACCGTCCATGTCATGCAGTGGGACCGCTTCAACGAGGTGCTTGGAGATTCTGCACGTGCTGAAGCACGCATCCAAACTGACAGCATCGACACTATCCACTCCAAGCTTGTCCCCTATCGCGACCCTAGTGCTGTCAACGTGGCCAGTGGCGAGCTGTCTCAAGCTACCTCGGAAAGCAACGGCAAGATGTGGGAGCAGCTGACGAACAAGATCACGAAAAACATCCTGAATCGCATAACGGGGCAGCACCATGGTAATTGGACGTTTCACACAGGTGACCGCGTCAAAGGATCAATACTCATGGCTGGAGAAATGGAGCTTGATAAATCTCTATCGAATCCGCTGCTCAAAGCCCGTGAACTAAACCTCACGTTCGGCCAGCGGTCAAAGACATACTCAACCGATAACATCGGCGCTGACCGAACACTGGAAGCTACGGATGCGACACCGTACCTCCTGGCATTACTTGATGCGCCTGACAACAACCTTGAACCGGATGATGTTGTTGGCGAATTCCAGTTCTCCTACATTGTCGGGATGCACCTCGGCAACGACTCATGTATCCAACAGTGGTGGCATATGCTACTCAGGTTGTTCTTGCGAGCCCATCTCCTCCCCGCTTCTCGACCTGAGCTTGCTGCCGCTTTCATTCGCAGCCTGACCGCCCAACTATCTTTCAGCGTATCCTGGCTTGAAGGTTCTATTCTCGACTACGGAGACTCACAAACTCGGGATTTACGTCTTGCCCTTACAGTGTACAGACGACGACTGAACGAACTCCTCTCGGGTTTGGGAGACCAGGCTTCTTCGGAACAACTAGGGGTTGGTACCGCTTTCGCAGGGCTCGAGGCCGTTGTGACGACCGCTCTTGATTGGGATATCCGCGGGGATTACTTGCGACGCGGGAATGTCATGATGGAGGATGGAGAAGAGGTCGAGCTCGAAGTGGCTGATCTAGCTGCCGAAGACGAGCGCGGCGAGTGGGCGCCGGAAGTCGTGGACCTGGATGAATCCGGACGACAGCGTGATCTAGTCTCGTGGAACGACTAGGGAAATCGCGCTTCGAAGACACTTCACGCTCCGACACGCTAGGGGAGGGTAGCGGGGAGAGCTGTCGAGAGGATAAAGCGAGTGCGCTTGCGAGGAGCCAATCTGCTCGGAGGACGGCAGCGACTGGTCAGGGCGTAAAAGGATCGACCTCGGGCCTGAATGTTTGTGAAGACTTGCGAAGACAGCCGACAGAGAAGAGCAGGGGCTGGAGTTCAGGGGGACGACTACACCTTGGGTAGAGATGGGGGTTCAGGATTACTTAATATTGAACGGGAGGACAGGTCGGCAATCGATTCAAACAGCAGCTGGATAAGTAGCATTAATGACAAGACAACTGGGAATGGCGTTGTCTTGATTTTGTTTGTAGCTTGATAAGCATATGCCTTGAATGCTCGCTGACGTGTGACATATTGAGTGATGGAGCGAAGCTACGGTAGGTGGTGAGCAAATGGTCTGCCCACTCCCCCATCTTTTGAAATACATTGAGGGTAAGGCAGCCGATATTGCTAACGGATTGGTTGTCCATACTCTGGGTTATGATAGGATTCCGAGGCATTCTCAACGGGATCGAACATGTCTCATAGGTCACACACAGCACACGAGAGTGAGACAGAAACCATGATTCGGAGCGAGTCCAGCAAGTCAAGACAATTCATTGAGCACATCACAGTCCCTTGCAGTGTGAGCCGCATCGTTAACTTTGAAGATTTCATTTGCCTGCCAGATTCTTTACAATCCGCCAAAAGCAAGGCCATGCAAATGCCAATGGGAAACCCATTCCCGTACCAGGGAATATGTGACTCCGATCCCTTTTCCGCACTGCCCGTAGTATCCTCCACTGCAACAACGCTCCGACGCCCCGTTTTTGTCCCTTTGCACCGTTTAACGGTAAGACTTCTGGAAACGGGCGCGGGCACCCTTTCCGCCGAACTTCTTGGGCTCGCAGCGGCGGTTGTCGGCAACGAGGAGGGTTCGGTCGAACTGGACGAGGGCCTGCTTGAGGAGGTTCTTGGAGTGCTCGTCGACGAACTTCTGGTAGTAGGCGATGAGGGACTTGGCGATGGCTTGTCGGATGGCGTAGACCTGCGAGGTGTGACCACCACCGGTGACGCGGACGCGGATGTCGACGTTGGCGAACTTGTCAAGACCGACAACCAGGAGGGGCTCGTAGACCTATTGAGAGAGTCTCAGCATCTGCTTCCTTCTTCCATTGCCATTTTTCTCTATGCATTCCTAGCAGTTTCGAAGGGGGGTAATTTCCGTTTCCAATCGTCGTCGACTTCGATAGTGGGAGGCGTTCCGCAGATCGCAAGAGAGGGCTCAGAATCGTACCTTGAAGCGCAAGATCTCGGGCTGGACGAGCTGCAGAGGGCGACCGTTGACCTTAATGAGACCGCGGCCGGACTGTATTTCAGCAAACGTGTTAGTTTTCGTGGTTCCGTCTCTCGTTCGCGATCAACGCCATTTTCCCACGAACCTTGCACTGGGCGACGGCGGTGGCCGTCTTCTTCTTGCCGAAGCATTGCACGCTCTGCGTCGTCGACATGATTGCTGATTGTCTGGTTGCCGGAGGTGCTGTGAAGTTACGTGCAGCGGGACGTGTTGAGATGGTCTAGCTCGCCTGTCGATTTTTGCAGAAGAGAGGGTTTGTGCCCTCAGACGACGCTATGCCACTTGGAGTGGGTCCTCGCCGCGGAGGCTGCGCACCATTTTTTGCCAACGGACCCGAAAAATGTGGTGCACGTGATGGAAACCCTAAGCCCTTCGTCTTAGCCGCCCAATTTGACATTGCCAAAATTTCGCCTCGCCAGATCCTCGCGCCGGACACTATCACAGCCATCCAGCCCGTCAACTAACCCGCAGTCAAGGTATGCGGCCACGAGCTCTCCATCCGAACAACTATCACCAGACACAGAAGTACTGACCTTTTATCAAGATGGTTTCCGCCAAGAAGCACGTCCCCATCGTGAAGAAGCGTACGTACCGGTTGCCCGAACTGCCCCTCGACGCTCTCCAGAGCCGCGACGATTTCTCGACGATGACTTTGAAGGCGGACGAGGGAGACTTTGGATCTTGGGAATAGAGATGTTGACTGGTTGTGTGCAGGCACGAAGCGCTTCTCCCGTCACCAGAGTGATCGGTTCAAGTGCGTGGACCCTAGCTGGCGCAAGCCCAAGGGTATCGACTCCCGAGTCCGACGACGCTTCCGTGGTACCATTGCCATGCCCTCTGTATGTTCAGCCTCTTTGTGACCGACGGGGAGACAAGACACCAGGTTTTTGTCGGGTCCATATCGAAAGGACGGGACGCTGATACTTGACGACTCTAGATCGGCTATGGTTCCAACAAGAAGACCCGCTTCATGGCCCCCTCTGGCCACAAGGCCTTCCTCGTCAGCAACGTCAACGACGTCGAGCTTCTCCTTATGCACAACCGAACCCACGCTGCCGAGTACGTCTAGCCGATCCCTCTGAACACAGCCCTACCTCGAGTACCTGATGTACTAACCGATAATAGGATCGCCCACAACGTCTCGTCGAGGAAGCGAGTTGACATCATTGCCCGCGCGAAGCAACTAGGTGTCAAGGTTACCAACCCCAAGGCGAAGGTCACCACCGAGGTTTAAAAGGTTATGGATCGGTTTTTGGGCTGCTTTACGGTTATGCATCGGAAAGGGGTTTGCGTTGCTTGCGGTTCTGGCATATACTCTTCGTGCTAGAGAATAAAACGCGCCGTTGAACGACAATGAACTGGCATCAACCATCGAAAGAAATCCCCTTGAGAGTCGACAGACTTGAAACTGATGAGGGCGCTAAGGAGGGGTATTGGCGAAGCCCAGTGTATTGTGGATGAAGCCATGAAATAGACAAAATCCCTCTAAGGGCCCCATCTTGCTGTTATCACTGTCGACTGATTCTTCTCTTGATTCCTGATGCTGTAAGTTCCCAATGGCTTGATCTGGTCGTTGCCTCTCGGTTTGAAAATTTCAACCGGATTGGCTAGTGGGCCACAGTTTGGTGACAAAAGCCACGCCAGGCTCAGCCAGGATAGTATCGCAGCATGTTCTTTGTGTGCTTGCCGAGCGAATGAACTTCAATAGCAAAGCAAGGCGAACAAGGAAATATTGACTAGTCGCTAGAAGTGCGGGAGTACTTGGGATCCGATGCACAGTTTTTTTGCGGACAGTGGGCAAGACAAGCTCAGATTGCTTCAGCACAGATGATAATGATCTGCTCTCGCGCCAGCGAGGTTTCCCCGGTTTGCATTATCCTATCCAAAGATCCATGGCTTTGAAGTAACATAGCCCGCAGCCTACTTGTCCTGTGGGCACCATATGAAACGAGTGTTATGATTAATTGGCCAATTTATTTATCCAATGGCAGAACCCCTTGATAACTGTAACAAATGTGACCGAAAACAACTGCGCCTTGGAAGAAGATCTGAATCTTATGATAACATGGTTTTCGATTAAACTGGCCATTAAAAGGGTCGTCAAGAATCCCTATTTGAAGTCATAGGGTCATCTTGAGGGTAGTAACTCGAGTATCATTTCTTGTAGCACGCACTAGCTTTTTGCGTAGATTCATTCGCCTGCAAGACATTGTTGCTACAACTCTGTCCTAACTGCTATTACCTGATAAGGTACAGTACGATATTATTCGTTAGTAGGTAGTGTGCCCACGCTGGGAGGCTCAGTATGTCCAACTGGGCCTGCTCTGGTGGTCAAGCAGGCGGCGAGCGGTTGCCAGCTGCCTCGCACTTGCAGCCTACGGTATGCAGCTACAGCATGCAACGCGAGCACTGGGTTAAGGCAGCAAAACGATCGGTCTTTGCTCTTTTCCAGATTGTCCTGGTTTTTCTTTATTTATTTACCTTGCCTTGAAAGACTTAACACGCGTTGCGCAAGGCGTCCGCACTCTTTCTTCAACACACATTGTCAAGCAGTTTTACACTCAGCATCACTTATAATCAGCATCGCCTCCCCTCTCGATCACAGTCAAAAAGCTTCGAGGAATACACCGAAATGCCCAAATCCTGAGAGAGATTCCCACGTCCTGTGAACTCGAGCACTGCTGTTGGTTTGCTTTCCCTGTTCCCGCCATCATGTCGATCGGGCAGATATCTAGCCAGGAGAACAGGCTTGTTTTCCAGCCGCAATGCACGCATCTCACCATGACTCGAGTCTACGACTCGAGAGCAGAATGTTCTACGTGCCAAGAACCGGGAGAGTTTAGGTGGCTTTACTGGTGTACGCAGGATCGTGAAGAAAGCATCGAGAAGCAGCTGGTGAGGCCCTTGGGACGACAAGATCACAAAAGTTTCTGACTAGGCTCTAGTCTCATATCGATGACCTGAGCCAATACTTTTCGAAGAGCATGAGAATCCGAAAAGGCAGCCCAGAAGCCCGACAGAATAAGCTCAGCTTCTTGGACGAAATCACCCCTGAGCAGATGGCAAGGTATAGGCCAGACCAGATCGCAACCATCTTGAAACAGAGGGAAGGGGTAAGTAGACATCAGTCGCAACTGGTCCGTAACCTCTACTTAACCGCCGAACGTAGCTGAAAACCGCAATTGCTAAAGAGCAATTTCGGAAAAGCAGCGCTGCCCTCTTCAGCACCCCTCGTCCACCTCCTGGCTTCGAAGTCTTTACGAATGATAGTATTTACTCCGGAAGTTGGACTTGCGGTAAAGAGGAAGAGTGCCATTATAAAGTCTGCCCAAGATGTCGGCCTGTATGCGCCGATCGAGCCTTTCTGAGTCTGAATGCAGTCGCGAACGGCGAAATTCTCCCAACGGCTGCCGCTGGATTTGGATTCCAACAACTGGGCGGCAGGCCTGTTATGAACTCGGATCTCTTGAAGAATATTAGGGAGCATTCAATTCCTCGCCGGGCTCCTATCAGAGACCACTCGCCTCAAAGAGTTAGTGATGTTCATATTGCGAATTACCAGACCGAGCAGGCTAACACGAGCAGCGCTTGTTTGAGGGTTTCCAAGACACATCTTGGATGCCGGAGCATCGAGTGATGCAAATGCTTGAGGAGCAGATCGCTCGGATCCGTGAAGACAACGAACGATTACAAAGGCTTTACAGAGGCAGGATACCGCCCAACTTGGCTGGCCCTCGGTCACTGCGCCAGCTACCTGCAACGGAGGGCATCACCGATGCAACTTGGTATGACGAAGGGGGAATAACACATCGAACTGTTGCCCGCTTTCCAGAACACGATTCGGGGGGCCGTAGAAATCCTTTTGTCGGCAGAGAGATCGCACCCGGTGTTTTCGAACGCCGACGAATACCAGAACAGAGACATGGGCGTAACTTGTCCTTTCCTCCGCGTCTCGTTCCGTGGTGAGCTGTAAGACATCACTATACATCATACTTACTAATGAGTCCTTCAGCCCTGTTATATCCAGACGCACACGTATGATCAATCGAATTCTCGCTAACAACCCTCCAAGCCGCCGCCCAGCGGGATATGTACGTCGATCACTTGATACGGCTGAGGACGACCAAGTGGCTCGTCAATCACATACCAATGAGCAACGCGACGCGAGTCTGCAAGCAACGGCGTATGATGATAATGGAGACGAGATCACCCCTGCGCCCCTCAGAGTGGACCGCGGCGTAGCGGTGACAGAGGAGAGCATTGAGTCTGGCATGCCCGATGTCGTGACTCAAGTATAGGTTTCATCGCAGGATACGTAGCGTATTGGGAAGCGCAAGACACCAAGGTCAACGATTGATGAAAAAACTGCGAATAAGAAAGTCGAGCTACTCGGGCGCTCAGGAGGTGGCCCAGCTCGATCACTGTAAGCTGCATCAGGTCAATATCAGGGTCTTGGAAGCGCATAGCTGTTGAAGTTTTGTTTGAGTAAAGTCTTAATGTTCTTGGCACGGTTCTACCTCCTTTGTGTATCAGTCGTCGTGCTTCAGGCTCTCAAGCACCTTCTTTATCATCTGATTGCCCACCACCTTGGCCTCTTCGAACCGTGGCTCAAAGAATTCTTGCGTACTCATGAACCGCTTCTCCCACGTCTCAAAATGGCCCAGGCTTACACACTCAGCCCAGCCTCGAGCAGCAAAGGTGAACTCGAGATCGTCACTGCGGTACGTCTTGTCCTCGACAGCGGTCTCAATGGCAGCATCAAGTACGTCCTCGTTCCGGAACAAGTACTCAGTGACACCAAGACGCAGGCGGAATAGGGGCGTGCTACATAGCATATGGTCGTAGGGCACGATGTTGAGAGCCGCCCAGCAGTCCACCATGGCGAGGATAGAGAGGTGGTTGTTTGGCCGAGGCTCATTGGTGGGGGTTCCTAGAGAGAAGGATGAGAGGATAGAGGGCTCAAGCAGAGGGCGTGTGTCCCACGTTGTGGACGGGCCAAAGACCTTGTCGCGCGCTTGATAGACACGCTCCTTCAAGCCCGCAAGGTTGCCCTCGAGCATGAGCTTGTACAAGTCCGTGACACTGCGAGCATACTGGGCAATCTGCTCCTTGGCCTCGGGGTTGAGGATTGCCAGGCCAGCATAGACGTGCCACTTCTGGCTATAGATGCGCAGCATGATATTGACCTTGACGTTCTCGATGCCGCCGACGTAGCGGCTCAGCTCCCACGGGAACTGCTTGTTGGCGTGCCAAGCCTTGCCCATGGAGAGAAAGGCGGCATGGGTAACGGCCTGGGTGTCGGCCGTGATGCGGTCATGCTCGCGGGCTGAGAGGTAGACGAACTTGGAGCGGAGGCAGCTGAGGACAGCCTCGACCTTGCGCACAGCCGAATCAGGAGCACGGTGCTGGATGAGGACGAGGGGCTGGTTGTAGGGGTCGACGTTGGGGCCGTGGAGCGAATGGCATGAGACGATGGACACGTCGGCGGGGAGGTGAGCCTCGAAGGCGGCGATCTCGGGGGATTTGCATGAGGTCTGGCCTCCGACGATGGCGCCGAGCTTGGTTGCTGAGGCAGAGAGGCAAGGATGTCAGCTATGGGGTGTCTAAAGCCATCTTATAGCCTCGAGCCCTGAAGACTCATCGAGGACCTGCAAATCACAAAAGGGGATCAGATATACGAGGGCTCGCGTACAAGGTCCATACTGGGCAATCACACGATCAATGACAGCGGCTTCGACGCTATAGATGATGTAGTCGCTTGCGCGGGATACATAGTGGCCATTTCGACATATTTCTATATTTTTCTATTCAAGAGCTTCAGCGACTGGCGAGGCAGAGCAGGTACACGAAGCACGAGACGAGAGCCGTACATTTCCAGCGTATTCTTCTTTGAGGCTTTCCTGTTTGTCTTCTCTGTCGCAGGCCAAGATTCTAATCCGCGGTCAGCCACTCGGCACGCGGTTCGAGCTTTGCAGTTTACGAAAGGGGGAGCAGATCTGTTTCTTGATTCCATGTTAGCGTCTTCTGTACACCTGAATGTGTGAGAGTATGACAAATTGATGGAGTGAAAATTTCTTCAGACAGTAGTTTTGAAAAGGTAGCTAGCAGTTACATCATTGAGAGCACAGGGCGGTATCCGACGACCATAACGGGCGCCGGACAGCCCTGAACAGTGCTCGAGCCAAATGCGCTCTAGTCATCATAATCGAGAGGGGTTGGGTGTGTAGAAAACAGGGAGGAATTGACTTACCACAAGCAGAGAAGCGACCTGGCATGGGGAGCAGAGATCGCGATGTTCCAGACTTACCTCCAGCCAGCGGCAGACAGTCTTTCGGCGTACATCTTGCCCATGTCGCCCATACCGATCAGACCGACAACGAAATTCTCCATCCCCTCGGGGACGGGCTGTGCCTGTGAAGCCATGGTATCTGCTGCTTGATAGGAGCAAGAGCAGATAGCATGAATCACATTCTAACCAGACAATTCCTCGGGCGAGCGTCTTGTCAGGCTTTGGAGAAAGTCCTGCGAGGTTGTGTGGATGAGATCGTGAGGAAAAAGAGAATGGAAAAAAAAAGTTGGAGACGATGCTTTTCATAGTGGAGGATAATAGCCTTACGTAAGCATGTGTCCAACTAAAGGTTTGCGGTATAACGATGGTGGATCTGGAATATGCATTTATAAGATTACTCTGCTGGAGCATCACAGAAGCTTCAAATAACTAAAGCGTCTTTGCCTGGAATTTTGTCTTGGCCGTCCTTATCAGTCACTTCCAGTTTGTTATAGCCATGGAAGTCATCTTCGCTTTAGGTTCCAACGGCTCCGGGCAGCTGGGCATCGGCCATAAAGAAGACGTTTCAGTGCCTAAGCAAGTGCTCTTCCACCCCGAACCTCCAGCCTCCCCAATTACCAAAGTTGCCGCTGGTGGTAACCATACGCTGCTTCTCACCGAATCGTGCCAGCTTTACTGGAGTGGCGATTCCACACCTGGAGCATGTGGGTTGACATCCGCCGCTGATGTGCCTGTGTTCCGGCCTGTTCGACTTTCCAAGGATGGAGAACCTTCAACTCACGAAATTGCCTTGGTGGCAGCAACTTGGGAGGCATCCATTGTCGTGGCCAAGGATGCGGATGGCAAGAATACCAAAGTCTTGAGCTTTGGTGCTGGTATGAAGGGCGAGCTGGGTCTAGGAGAACTCATCGTACGGACGCCATCGGCTACTCAGATTAAAGACTTTCCACCGCTCGGGACAGAGATCGTTGACCTGGTGGCTTGCATGGGCCACGTTGTCGCTGTTCTTAGCAACGGAGATGTCTACGGGTGGGGTAATGGAAGAAAATCTCAAGTAGGCGAACCCGAACAAGTCGTTCATGCTCCTCGGAAAATCGAGGGCATTGAATTCAAAGTCACGCGAGCCGTCTGTGGTCGCGAATTCACTTGCTTGTTTGGCGAGCCAGAGAGTGGGAACATCAAAGTCCTAGGTTCAGACAAATGGGGCATGCAATCAACGGCACCTCAATCTTGTCCAGCGTGGAAAGATGTAGGAGCGAGTTGGGGAAATGTATTCGTCCTGGTCAAGGATGGCTCCCTACTGAGCTGGGGCCGAGATGATCACGGACAATTGCCGCCTCCAAATCTCCCTGAGCTGAGCAAAATTGCAATCGGTAGCGAGCATGTGGTTGCGCTCTCAACCACCGGAGATGTTCTCTCATGGGGTTGGGGCGAGCATGGCAACTGTGGACCTCAAGTTGAGAATAACGATGTTAAGGGCCGATGGAACGTCATCGCGTCGTCCAAATTCATTCCTCCTGGCTCCCAGATAGGAGCAGTCGGGGCCGGTTGTGCCACCAGTTGGGTATACATTACAGCCGAGTGAGACCATCCTCACAATGTCAACACATCTACCATCCACATCCTCGCTTCCCTCTCGATCTTCTTAGTCAGGGAAAAGTGCCAAGCTCTCGACATCGGCCAGTTTCTGGGTTGGTTCCAAATACGTGGACTCGGTATCCGTCGGTTCTGGATGCTCGACCTCAGGTTCCGCAGTGACAGGTCTCTCCTCGACCCGGCTCATATGCATAGCGGAAGGATTCTTCAGAGTCAGTTTTTTCCCTGTCAAGCTCCACAAGGAATGTCCAACTTACAGGATCCACACTATGGTCCCACTCTAACCTCGCGTCCTCCTCCGCATCCTCGTCGTCGTAGTTCACAGGTTCCCAACCCTCGTCCTCGACGAACAGACTCTCGGATCTCATAGTCGGCGGTGGCGGCGGTTTCTGGGAGGGCCGCAGGTCGAACGCTCCTATACGCGACGCGCTAGCCCTGGCAGCGCTCAACTGCGGTGTCGGGTTCTGCGGGGGTCTTGGTGCAGGGAGTGGCTGTGGTTGAGATTGCTGATACTGTTGGGACTCCGACGGAGCCAGACTTGTCCTGTGTGATGTGGCTTCGAGACGTGGTCCTGTGGTTTGCGGCGCATTCTTGCGACCTTTCTTGGTTCTCTGGGCAGGGTTGTTGCCACGTTCGCCAACAGTCATGATAAGAAACTCGCAAGAGATGGCATCGCTAGTGTAGGAAAGCTGGATAGGTTGGGAAGGGATTGAGTACCGAGCAGAGACGTCGTTGCCGGTTATCCCGGCATGCTGGATGATGGCGCGAAAATCTTTGACGGAAATCACGATGTGAAGCTTGTCTTCCACATCAATGTCGTCGAACTCGTCGACTTCCACGGCAATAGATGTTTGGAGTGGCTTTTTCAGGACCGCTGTCGAGGATCAGTGGGGAATTTCCAAGGGTGGCATGGACAATACGGACCATCCTCGCTGACTGTCTTCTCACTAAAACAAGTAAAATTGACATGATCTCCGTCTGTGTTGATGTCGAGGAATTCGATGCCAGGGCCAAAATGGTCCATCAGCTGCCGCAGCGTCCGTGAGGAGATGGTCCAGTGGTGCGGCGCATCTTGTCTGCTGAATTTGGCGTGAACGGGCACAGCAACCTCAAACGGGAGGCGGTGCGTGGAAGTGAGGCCGTTCCGAAAGATGATGCGGGCGATGAATCGACTCTGAATGCCTTCTCCGTCCTCGATGGCGATGTCACACCTATCAATCAGGGTCTGTTTCTCGACATCTCTTTGCGTGTCGGGCGCCGTACGGCTGCGAAACAGCGAGATGAGAGCCTAGAGATATGTCAATAAGCCATGTCGATTTGTGAATACTTTGGAAGGCTCACCCGTATGTAGAGAGTGCAGTGGAAGCGATCTCGAAATTGGCGACTCCCTTGGAACTGATAGCGCGAGAAGAACTTATTGGTGGCGAACTTGACGCATGAATAGGCAGATTTGGAAGTATTGAGCGTGGTGAGAACAAACTGCGGTGTATCAGCAAGCCGCTTGGGGGTGAACAATGGCGATGATACTGACCGTATCTTTCCGAGCTTCAAGTGAAACGTCGTCGCTGAACTTGTTCAGGCAGATGAGGGCATCACGGAAGGCCGTGACACCCTCCTCACTCAGTGTAAAATTAAGCAGGGCCATGCTGCATGACATACAATTTTCTTCAAACGACCATGATGAATTTTACAGAAGAATATGTCGACGGCGGGAAGTCGACGTTCTTTCTTGGGCGTCGACTCTGTCGTTCATGATTGCAGTGCGTGAACGCGTGCCTGCCATTGACGACGGGTGGCAATCGATAAGCGCATAAACCCCACTTGGCGATCTACCCTACACGATCAACCGCATTTTATTGCCTGCATGATAATTGGCAATAAACTTGGTTTTTAGAAAGGATGGTTTATTAATGGATAGCTAATAGTCGTTCTTATCGTTATAAGTCATAGCCAAACTCCTCGGAATTTGTACGTCTTCGCGTATTTCCTCATTCCAAACGCCAAACGTAGTAACAGACAAACCCGCTCCCGTGCATGGGCAGGATCGAGACGGGTTTAATGGCGGAAACAGCTGAACTTGCCAAGGGAAAACCGCCAAGGACCCCGTCGGACGCCGTTCTTGTCAACGTGAACGCTTGTGCCGAAGTGACGACCACCAACTCCCTTTGACCAAAAGAGACCCATGTTGTTCTGTTTTTTTAAAGTTTTGACGGTGCGGCGGTGTTGATAGGTTGTTGTGATTGCGTAGTGAGTGGGGCAGGGTCTTGACAGATAAAGTTAGCTCTCGGTATTTCTCTTCGCATCAGAAGAGAGGGTCCTTACTTTTGCAGGTTCACAGGTATCAAGGTGAGATGTAGTTGAAAGAAGCTTGAAATAAGGAAAATAAGGTGAGGAGGGGGTGGTTGACGATCCCTTTTATACAGGTTCCAAGTTTGTTGGGCAACAGTCAATTACGTCCTTGGCAGGAACCAATGAGGCCTCTTGAGGCTGGGTGGCGGCCAGTGACATGCCGTGACGTAGGCACCGTGGCGGTGCAAGCCAGCGCCACAGCTGCAAACTATGTCGTGATTGGCTCTCATCCTTCCATCCAAGCCTTGAAATAACTTGCTTGATTGTACGACATGGACGACCAAGGTTGACCAAGCATTATACTTTTTGATGCCGCTCCGTATCCGAACTACACTGAAACGAAAACCAACAAAGTACTAAAGCGCACATGTCCATATTTAATCCTGGGACCCACCACGCGTCAACAGATGATGTACTCGACAATGGTGACACGGACACCCTTTTGAGGGCACTCGTGAGCCTAGATTATTGTTTGGCCTTACCCAAACCGATTGTGCCATGATCCGCAGGTGCATGCCCTGGGCATCTGTGCCTGGAACACGGCGCTGGAGTTGATGTTCAGAGAATACCATGTAGCAGGAGCGGCAGATCACATTCTGCATAATTTTGACGCATAGATACCCGAACATAATAAACGATCAAAACAGACACATATTCATGAACATCTGATGCGAACACAAGGACAGCTTCAACTGTATTCACCACGCATCCGGCGACTGTGCCCTATATAAGGGATTGATGGCAGTCATCCAAGCTTCTTGCTCGTTACACCTCATCACTCACTCACTGCTCACTCACCGAATCAACTAACTCAAACAGATACGTTTACCCATATCAAATCAGATACCCACAGACACAGACACAAAACCCACCACAATGAGCAACAAGGACGAAGCCCCTTCCTCGCACACCGACGAGAGCGGTCGTCTTCGTCGCTCCACTCGTCGCACCCGAGGCGTTCCCAGCAAATTCCTTCAAGAAAACTACGTCTGCGAAACCATCACCCCCCGTTCGGCACCGAAACCGACACCGAAACCGAGACAAGACTCACCCCCTGCTCAGGGCTACATTGTTGCGACCCCCTCCTCTTCTGACAATGGTGATGCAGAGGATGCAGTCCCGGCGGTTCGCCAACCAGCCCCTCGCATGGCTGATGACATGAACCTGAATCCTCCGATGCCCCTACAATTGGCCAACAACCTTGAAGACGACCTCGACCACCAGGTACGCGACTATGTAATCCAGCCCAGAAGGAACATCGTCGACCTGTCCATGAGCGAGGCGGACGAGGCTCAAGCACTCTTTCAACACCCTCAGCCAAGCCACATGCAACAGCCCGGTGAGTTCGACGAACTATTCGACCGGATCCAGGTAAGCAGCCAGTTTGAGCAGCTTCAGGGCGACCCCATGAGTGAGATGCAAGACGCCTTCGCCCAGCTCAGGGACCATACTGACCAGCAGACTCGCGCAGATGTCGGAGCTATCTTCCCGCAAGACAATGCTCAGCCGGATCAGATGCAGGACGTCAACTTTGACGAGTGGCTTGTTGACCTGGACGAGACCCAGGAAGAAGGAGACAAGGCGATGAACTGGTAAGTGTTCCGCTCTAAATTGTGTCGCTGACGTGTTTCTGCAGGCAGTACGTATCTTGACACACCAACACTACATCTTGTGTTTACCGCCGTGGGATGATTTTGAGGAGGATACAGAGAGGACAGACAAGGTAAGTTTTCCGGAATGTATGTGATTGCTAACATTACTGCAGGCAGTTAACCCTCAAGACTACTAGACATCCGTAGTCACAGATAGCAATTTGGCCATTAAGTTTAGGTAGGCCGGTAAGATTGGAAACAAATTGACATTTTTTCATACAAAGAATTATTCACAATAATGATGTGTCCTTTGATATTGACCAACATACTGCCAAGTCCACACTGTGGTGAATGCCACCATGATACTACTCAAGACTGGAGCTCATTCCAGCCCGCGGCAACCAGGCTTTCGTCACCCTTTCGATCGCCAGCACCAGTCCAGTAGAAAAGACCTCCCAGCTCCAGGGCCTTGGTATATCTGGCCTTGATGCGGACTGTGGTGGCTACATCAAAGGAGACAAAGCCTTTGTCACCGTCACCGTCGACAAAAGACGCCGCAGCAACGCCCTGGTCGACTTCTGCACCCTGGACCCATTTGTCCGGCAAATCGCAATAATCTATCTCCCCCGCACCCTTGAAAGGGTGGCCCGGTCCACGCGCCTGGCCGAAATACCTTGCGTACACTGGAATGCCAAGGAGGATCTTACGGCTGGGGAAGCCGTTGGTGATCACGTAGTTCACACCAGCCTGGCAAGACTTTCTGAGCGTAGGGTATACTTCATTGAGGTTCTCGGACGGAGGCAGAAGCTGCGCATGGTGGCCGCAGACGTCGGTCCAGCCGCCAGTGAAGTCATAGCCCATGAGGTTGAGATAGTCGAGCAACTTAGCCACAGCCGGTAGGTTGAGGTGCTTGAGGCAGTATTCGCCGACAGGAAGGGCACTGGTCAAGAGGTAGTCGGGCGCCGGGAGAGCCTGTCGGATAGCCTGGAGGAACAGGAGATAGTTTTGTCCCGCCTCAGGACTCTGAGGATGTTCCCAGTCAACTGAACAAGAGAAGTTAGCGCCATCCCCTTTGCAAAATGCGGTAGACTCACTGTCAACTCCATCAAGTTGATGATCGTCGCAAAACTCCCTGACCTGCCGTGCGAACGTTTGTCGCGCTTTCTTGCTTGCGGCGAGAGCAGGAAACTCCTTGCTGCTGGAGCCGCCGCCGATGGATAGAATTGTCTTGATGTGGGAGTTCTCGCGCTTCAACTTGACGAGCGCCGCAAGGCAGCCTTTCTTGCCGTCGACAACCTTGTCGTTGTCGGCCCATTCATCGACACGCTAGGCGCATTAAATTTAGTGGTATGTTTCTCGGAGGGGGGTTACATCGTCGTGGTTCCTTACTCGGAGGGTGCCATCCTCGTGAACACTAAACACGCGTTAGTCTCATGTCTCAGATCGATCTGGGGGAGGGGGACCCCGGCTCGCGCTTGTGGGCGTGGCTGGGCAAGGGTTTGGAAACGTACCCGATGAAGGCGTAGAAGATGTGAGTGATGGATGAAGTGTCCAGACACGACGGCGGGCGTTCCTTGTAGCAGCGCCACGAAGGATAATACACGGCGTTGACGTATTTGCCTGACATGTTTCGGCTGAGGTGGACGGTAGAGATCACGACGAGGATGTTGATGCTGGTGACAAGGGTGTCCTAGCAGATCGATCTGATGCCCCACCGGGCTTGTGTTAGACAGGGATTCGGATTCACCCGTGACCCCGCAGGCTGTGGCAGTCTCACCTGGAATGGAATGTGAGCTCGGTGTATTCTTCCTTGCCTTGGGAAGAGTGGACGACTGTTGACGCTGGGGACGAGGATCAGGATGAGGTCGACAGAGAGTGGGCATGGGCTCTTTATATACTACGGCTACAAGCTAGCGTAATATATCGAGGAGGCAAATGGGAGAATATTTATACTGAATCTAGGTGCCACTGAAAGTACGATCCTTGCCTTGGGCAGCTCTAAACGAAGATAAGTGACTAACTTGGAGTATCATAGAAAACACCAGATGCCGCAATGTCGGCACTAGATAAACAAAATTCCACCTTCAAAACCCGGCCTCTTGGCATTCATCATTGTTGTTCCAACACTTTGCTCCGCTTTTACAAACACCACCTCTCAACTTGAACACCTTCCAACTCATCAAGCACGTCAAAGGGCAAATCTGGCTGCCTTGAGGCTACAATGATAGAGTCAAACGTCTCGAGCACGTCCTTGCGCCAGTCCTCGTTCGATAGGCGGCGAACCTGAGGAAACGACTCCTGCTTGACCAGAGAATCCGCCCAACACACATTCACCTCAAGAGAGACTGCCAGGCTTCGGACAAGATCCGCGCCAGGAGAATTGTCCAGCTGCGACTGGCCGGCCTTGAAGCCCATGCCAACGACTAGCACCCGTGGTAGGCGACCTGTGACCTTCTGCCGCAGTGACTTCAGTGTCCTCTCGGCGAGTCTGGACGGCCGTGAGTGCATGGCTTTGGTAGCTGACTCCAGAAGGGGGAAGTCGCTGTTGGAGAGCAGATAAAAGGGATTGACGGGGATGCAGTGTCCGCCAACGCCAACACCTGGAGCGTATGGCATGTAGCCAAACGGTTTCGACGAGGCAGCATCACAGACTTCGTATGGGTCAATTCCGTGGGGAACACAAGCATCGGCCATCTCGTTGGCATAGGCGATGCAGATCATTCTTTGGCAGTTCTCATAGAGCTTCATCATCTCGGCAACCTCTGGCTTCGATACCGGAATAACTGTATCGAAGATGGTTGAGTACACCCGACTGATGGCGCTTAGTGATCCCGGCATGATATCATCGAGGCCTGAGATGACCTTGGGTATGGACTGGACGGGAGGGACAACGCGGCCCGGGTCAACTCGCTTGTGTCTGTTAGCAGATGCCCGACTAGGGTTGGAGTGCTGGGGAGCGGAGACTTACCTCTGGAGACATTCCTGCAAAGAGCTTTCGGCTTGCGGCCAAGGGACCGAGAAGCTGTCGTGTCATGCCAACAGCCACGGAGCTCTCGATGACGACTGTCGACCCGGGCCGCGCCACAGAGCCCACGGTCTTTAGCGCATCGCGAAGGTAGGACGAGTCGATGGACTTGTCCGGCCTCAAGAGCGTAGGGACTGAAATCAAGAAGTGTGTAGCTCGGCCGAGATCCTCAGGCTCCCTCGAGAAGCAGACATTCGCATTGTCTTTGTACTCGGCGCGAAGGGCGCTGACTCTCCTCGGCGAGACATCGAAGCCGATGACTTGGTATTGGGAGGAGAATGAGCTGACGAGATGCGTGCCGACATAGCCAACACCAATGACGGCGATGATGGGCTCGTCCTCGGGGCTGACTTTGGGGGAGGTGCTCGATGCATCGATCAGACAGATGCCCGAGTCTGAGGATGCGGAGCTCATGGGAGGGCTCTCGGGGTAAAACATAAAGTTTTTGTCCAAACGGCCCCAGGGGGAGGATTCTTGGGGGGGCGTCAGAGGCAAAACGGTCGCCGCCTTCAAGGCTGGTTGACCAGCATCAACCTTGGGATGCATGACTTGAGCCATGGTGAATAGAGTGAAGGGGAGAGAGAATTAAGGATCTTTGAGTGAGTGGAAGCTGTTGAAGATGGTTTGATTGATTTCTTGCACAATTTCGAGCAACATGGCATCCGTTTATAAGTTTGACAGTATCTCTACAGATCCGCAATGTCGAGCTACCTCCAGTCTGCGATCAACACACCCGTTTTCTCCATCAGGATCCTAATGAGACGCCCGGCCTCGTTACAACTCGGTGCAGACACGATGAGGTCATTGCCACCGCCCATAATGATTATTCTCTCGTTACTCTTCCACGCATTGTGATGATATCCTTTCAAAAGGCCCACAACCCGGGCAAGCAAGTCCCTTCCTCTCCAGCTACCCGGTTCAACGCTTCCGCGCCATGGAGCATCTCCTGGCTCCGCATTCCAGCGCGGTGCAGATCTTGACCGTGTAAGCGCACAACGTCGTCGATCTGTTGGAGGGGGCGTCCCATTAGGGAAAGGTTCCTGGCCATCTCGCTCCAAAGGGATCCCCCCACCGTTCTCGTTTGAGATAAGCGACGGCAGCTAATGCAAATGGCCCGTTGCCAAAGCTAAAAGGGGGGGGCTCCAACGACAGGCCAAGTCGGCCTAGATCAACCTTGACGCCGCTCAACCCGGAGGCATGGCCCAACGTTTGGCCGCACAAAGTTCCTCGGAACCTGGAGTTGGAGCACATCAGCGGCTTTAAACTCTGTTGTCTAGCTTCTAGCGCCTGGCGAGTCGCGACACACACCCAACCCAACCGACTGTGAGGCATTGCCAACGCGTGTCTGTTTGGTGTTGAACCGCTTCCTTTACAGGACACCACACTGCGCCTCTGCCGTTGATGCTGGCGCAAACACATGCGTCTGCGGGCTCAAATAGAGGCTGAAACCTGGTATCCTTTGACGTTGAATCCGGCCTTTGCCCGTGTAGTGGTGTTTGTGGCTGCCCACATGGATCAAGCGTCTTACAGGACGGTCAACATTTGACGCAGCAGAGTCACTCTCGCCTAGGCTATGCACTTACATGTTGGGGATTTTCTGTCCACGTATTTCTGGTGTTCACTAACCAGCCGCCGCGTCTAAACGAACTCGCTTGGGGCCACACAAACAGACCGATCAATCCGTGTTCACGCATGACGCCGGGGACAACTACACGCTAATGCAAAATCTTCTCGATACCGATCTCGCCAGAGTCCGATCTCCACGACTTTCCGACTTTCCCCTTTAGCGGGGTATGCGGACCGTCTCTGTCAGATGAGAAGCGAGTGTGGTCGATCTGCCGTATGCCGAGGAGTTGTTTCGTTGACTTGCATGAGGACAGACCGCCAGGTGGGAACTACTCCAAGCCCTTTTGGTGAATCAGAACTGTCCATCTCTGTTCCAGTGCCATAGCTCGACGTGATGACGAATTGTCACCGCATTAGAGTGTCAGACAGCTTTGCTATTGTTTGCACATGAGTAGGGATCCACTCAGACGGTTGGATGTCCATGATCCCAGCTTCCGCATCCCGACCTCTATCGGACTAAGATGGCGCTTAGCTCCTCATCAAGTTGATCCAACCACACTCAGCTTCTTTGCAAGCGCTCCGTATCAGCGTGTGCCGGCGATGCCTGAGGAGAGACACCCTCTTCTGTCATCGGCCCGCAGTGCGGAGTTTCACTTCTTGACAGAAAGAGCTACATGCCACTGATCAACACACCATCTTCTGCATAGATTAACCGCCTCGGAGCACAGAAACCAGATTTCGACCAAGTTGTACCGATGCGTCTTCCGGAATCAGAACTGGGGCGGTCCTTGATGGGTAGAACACGAGCCGGCACGCTTGGATGACAGTCGATAGTCTAGTCACAACAATGCGCACGCACGTCTTAATGCCCCTTGCAGAGTCTGTCAGGACTCACATGTGCTAGTCGAAGTGCATCTAGCTTTGACATGCGGGCAGGAGAAACGTGCCTAGGATGGCACACTGAGACAGATGTTGAGCGAACAACTTGAAATTTGGGATACTGAACTGTTAATGCAATGGATTCTATATCTCAGAACGAAGAAGCATCACTTATAAAGTTACACTGGAGCGTTAGAAACCTAGAAACAACCCACAGCATGTTCTACCGAGGAATGTGCTTGGCGTACCCGACTACCTGGCACCGGGAGAACCGTTTGCAAAGTTTCCTGATGCCGCGGTAAGCGTTGGAAAACCTTGTCAACTACCGTCGTCCAGAATTGAAAGAAACGTCATGCTTCCATCCAAAAGATCGATCGTCATTGTGTGGAGCTTTTGGGCTTGTAGTTTGACGCCGCGTTTAGGTTCCACTCCTCGTTATCCTACCTAGCGTGGCGCTGGTGGGCATAACGCCCCAGATCTGGAGGTTGATGTCCTTCCAAGCTCGAAAGAGTCTTGGCTTAGTCTGTTGACAAACGTTTCAATGCAAAACTACTCTCCTTTTGGGTGGGCGGGAATATGATGCTATTCCCAAAACGCCATGATCTACATCATCGCGACGGCTTTCGGCCTCCCACTGAGCCCGGGCCAAATCCGCATTGGAATGCGCCGCGAGAGGACAAACAGAAAAATGTCACCAAAGCTTTTGCGCGAGTCGCGGTAGATGCTCAACCTCAGGACTCTGATCCTAACCTGTGACAGGCGCGATGTCAATGGCTAAGGATGGCTTTTCCAAGGAGCGGGTCGCTCCAAAGTTTCGTTTTGCTGGGCACTCGGTGGCTTTCTCAAGTATGGACTGGACAAGATCGGATGAGATCATCGCCATCATCCTGTGCTTAATTTTAAGCTTGAGCATACCCATCATATTGACATTCATGCCCCTGTTGCTATAACATCTCAGACTTAGTCTTATGCCTCACTCTTCTTGCCAACTCCTCTAAACCCTTCTGCCAAACTCAAGCACATGATGGATACCGTTCATATTGGACCTGGCGAGGAGCCCAAGAGAGCTGTAAGTAGTTCTGCACAGTCATGAGGAAAGCTTTTCTAATCGGTACCAGAACTACTCTTTGCGCCGCAGCCCTGTGGATGGAAAGCGTCGAAACTCTCCTCCTCCCCATCCTTCTGTCAGCCTTGCTCTGAATGAGAAGTTTCACATGAGACATGTTCGCGAGGCATTGTCTCCTGGTCCACATGGAGAAGATTTGCGGAGTAACAGCGATGAAGATACGATATCGTTCGTTGATAGCTACCTACCCTCACTATCTCCTTCATCTCCATCCTATAAGTCTTCGTTCGCTCAAACCTCCATCGACTCACCAGTCTCAATCTATCAGCCCACCAAGCCTGGTAGTCTGTTCTCTGCAAGAACTCCCCCGAACAGGGATCTCATCGTCCCTGGTCCAAAGCTACCTGATCCAGTAGCTCGACGAAGAGATGACGTTTCAGAACCAGGACTGGACGACTCTCCAGTACAAACGGGCAGGGTCGCTGCTGTTGCTACCCAGACTTCGCCTCGAAACTCTGTTCTACAGGATACCACAGAAGGTCCAAAGATTGAGCTTGACTCAGAATCCCAGAATCTGGACGAGTACCTGAGAGGGTATGGGCAGAGGAAGGTTGCTAGGCAAAAGTACATGATGACTGCCTTTCTCATCAGTATCAAGTGAGTTTCCCAAACCCGGTGAGTTTTTAGACAAAATACTGACAAAACGAAGCTTCATGTTTATCTTTGCATCTTGGTGGTGGCCTCGATACTACTTCATCTATCTCCCTTTCATCTCATTCCCTCTTGTCCTCAACTGCATCATGATCGCCTCAATCATCTGCTTCACAACTAAAAATCTTATTCGTCCCGAGAAGATAATAGAGCCCGACCATCTTGAGACGATGGTCATGATCATGCCGTGCTACAATGAGACGCTCGAGGAGTGCACCAGATCTCTTGACTCTCTTGTCAACCAAATCGGCATAGAAGGCCACAAAAGGGGCATCGTGGTCATCTGTGACGGTCGAGTCCGTGGACCTGGCATGGATAAAACGACAGCGGCATATCTGAATGAGGATATCTTTGTCGGCCAGGTACATCGCGAGAAGATAAAAAAGGCCTACCGAGCCTGGGACGGTCAGAATATGGATGTCGAAATCTCCTGGGGCTATTACAAGGGGGTTCCTTTCTACTGCATCGTCAAGGAGCAGAACCAAGGAAAACGAGACAGCCTCATCGTTGTCCGCTCATTTCTTTACAAGTACAACCTCCGCAACACCAAGCCGGCAACCATCTTTTCTTCTCGGTTCATGCTCTCGATGAGTGACTGGCTGAGCCAAGAGGTCAAGATCAACGAGGTCGATCATCTGATTGGCATGGATGCAGACACCATCTTTGACAAGGATTGCATCTCAGAACTCCTCAAAGAATCCAAGTACCCCAACACCGTGGGAGTTTGCGGCTACGTTGCGGTTGACTTCAAGGACGGTAACTGGAACCTTTGGTCGATCTACCAAAACGCAGAGTACACCATTGCTCAAGGATTACGACGCCTGCACCAGTCCATCGCTACCAAGAAGGTCTCCTGTCTTCCAGGATGCTGCCAGCTGCTGAAGATCTGCGAGATGACCTGCGGCGACAAGGTACTGATCGAGCTCTTTGGGTACTACCCCAAGCCTCTTGATGGCATGATTAAGCGTATTCGAGCCACCGCCTCCGAGGACCGCCACCACATCTGCACGCTACTTACAACTTTCCCAGAGGCTCAAACTCGACAGGCTCTGAGGGCGAAAGCAGTGACTGATGTCCCCCATTCCTGGAGTGTTTTCCTCTCTCAGCGTCGCCGTTGGACGCTTGGAGCGACGAGCAACGATTTGTTGTTGACGACTTCGAGGCACTGCCAGTGGTGGGAGCGCATCCTTGCATTCTCCAACGTTTTAACCTGGTGTCTCAATGTCTTTGTCATTGCATCTATCGGCTGTATGATTGTCGCATTTATGAACCAGCCGTGGTGGATCATCATAGCCTTTGCGGGTGTTATGCTCATTCCCCTCGGCTACTACGTGATCATGGCTACCTGGCTTCCGCGCACAATGCTGGAGAGAGCTCAGTTTCTTCTTGGCCTTTGTATCTTTGTAGTTTGCGGGCCGTTTTTGAATATTGCCGTCATGGTTTTTGCAGTTTTCAACATGGATAGTTTTGGCTGGGGCAAGACAAGGAAGGTTATCGCAGAGCTATCAGAGGACAGGGTCCAGGAGAAGGGCAAGGGCAGACTTGAGGATGGGAGCAGTGGTTCGTCACCAGCATATGCTGGTGCGATCTACGGTGAAGAGACTGCGAGGAGGGCTTCTGTGGTTTTGCCAAAGGTAGTCTACATCCCCCCGACTGCGCAGTCTTCGGCAGCTTAGATTGAATAGTTAGAGGCTGGAACTCAACGTTGATGTTTTCTTTGACCAATAAGCACATCATTGCCCACTATTCCCTCAGAACTGAATGAACAATTGAGCATTCCACTAGTCTGGATTTGCCTTATACTGTGGGTGAAGTGGCCGTCTTTCAACAACTCTCTTTGTCCCTGTTGGCACCTGGGCATCGCAAACACTCGGAAAGCTTGTCACCAACGTCGTGTCGATCTCCGTAACGCCGGATTTGACAGAATCCCATTCTTCCCCTGGTATTGATGATCTGCACTTCGATGGCCCCGCATTTCGACCGGAGAAGTTGGCGTTTGGCTTCTTGGTAGATGAAAGCTTATCTCCATCGCGCCATGGACGGGAGTGGCACCTCCAACGCGCGATCGGGACCAGTTGATCGTTGCCCGATTCAGTCAGAATAGAACCAGACGTGGCTAATGCAAGGAACGACTCGGCGTGTTGTCAAACGCCTTGGGGCGCGGATTTGTCACAGTTGGCAGCTCATCGAGCTACCATCGCGTACCAGACCGGGGTCTGATCTAATGAAAATACTATAGCTAAAAGGTACTTCTTTTCCTACCTATTTTCCATAGTAATATAAATTAAAGTAATACGACGAGCTATATAGAGTAATATTTTATAGCTTATAACTATACCTCGATTTTAGGGCCTTTTTCTTACTCTTATTCCTTATATTTTTAGCTGAGGCATACTCTTATATTTATAATCTTATAATACTATAGCGATAGCCTAAGTAAGTATAACAGCTACTATTCTTAGTATACCCTCTATAAATAAGCTAATAGCCCGGATTACTAAGGTTATTATAACCTAACTAGTATAGCTTCTTTTCTTTATAGCCCGGGCTAAAAGCTATAATAAAGGTATCTATAATATAGCTTCCCCTTATAAAAGGGACTTAGTATATTTACTTTTATTATTATATTTTTTTTAACTACTATATTTTTCTTTATAGATCTAATATATATTATTATATTAATAACTTT
>JADBHU010000960.1:0-10456 GCA_017140155.1 Fusarium devonianum
GATATCATCCAGCAGATGCAGGCTGCTGCTGCAGGCCTCGACAACAATGGGATCGGCGCGCGAGAGACGCTCCTCGACCTGAACCGGAAGCTGCTCGCCGAACTCGAGACGCCCACTGAATTCGTCCAGCGCATATGGTTCGCAACTGTGAGTGACTGACCCTCCCTTCCCCCCCCCCTGACAATCGTTACTCTTATTGGTTATCTCATGCCTGCACAGGCTTCCCTGGGAGGCAGTCTAGAGGTTGCCGCCAACACCAAGGTGTTCAAGCACCTCAAGGAGGCTGAGGGTGGACTCAGCACCGAGGCGCTCGCTGAAAAGAGCGGCATTGCTGCGCCTCTGCTTGAGCGCTTCATGAGACACTTTGTCGCCCACAAGGTTGTCAACTACTCCAAGGCCAGCGGCTGGCAGGCCACCGACTTGTCCAACACCCTTGCTGAGGAGAACTACGAGCACAGCATTGGCTTCTGCCAGCGTGCTGCTGCTACATCCTTCCTCAAGTTCCCCGACCACTTCAAGGAGTCCAACTACCAACCCCCTGGCCTGACAAACGGACCCTACCAATACGCCCACAACACGAAGCTTCCCTTCTTTGACTGGCTGGTTGCCAACCCTCCCTACGTCAACTGGTTTGGCTCCTTCATGTCCGTGTACCGCGCTGGAAACCCCGACTGGTGGTCATTCTACCCCGTTACCGAGCGCCTCGCCGAGGGCTTTGACGAGGCCAACAACGAAACCTTCCTCGTCGACGTCGGTGGTGGCCGAGGCCACGATCTCGCCGCTTTCGCCAGCGGCTACCAATCCCCCGGCAAGTTGGTTCTGCAGGATCTCCCCGAGGTCATCGCCACCGCCCAGGAGAGCCCCGCATACGAAGCCCAGGCGCACAACTTCTACGAGCCCCAGCCCATCCACGGAGCCCGAGCCTACTTCCTCCACTCCATCCTCCACGACTGGAGCGCCGAGGACGGCGTCAAGATCCTCAAGAGCCTGACCCCCGCATTGAAGCCCGGCTACTCCAAGGTCTTACTCAACGAGATTGTGCTGTCCGAGGAGAATCCATCTGTGCCCGCTACGTCAATGGACATGATGATGCTGGGACATTTTGGAGAGTCGCGGGAGCGCACCGAGGGAGATTTCAGAGCGATTGCTGCCGAGGCTGGCCTCGAGGTTGTCAACGTTTTCTCCAACGCTGCTTCGCCCGAGAGTGTTATTGAGCTTGTTCTGCCCTCCAACTAGGAAAGTATAGAGACATTGATCCTTGCGATTGAAGTGACTGGTTGGAGTTATGAGGGAAACGAATGATTAGCTGAAATGCCCCATGTGCATAACTATCATAAGTCTTATGTAAAAGAAAATATTTAGAGAGTTAGACTGCATTATATTAAACGCTGCTTGCACCCACCAGCAATAAACAGCCTAGAACGAGCTACGGGTAAGTTGAGAACGAATTGAGAACGAGATTGGATATAGCCGTGCTATTCACGGAATGCAATTTGCCGACGTAATCAGCTAAAGATTTATCAGCAAGGACACGACTACATGGATCGAGTTCATTTCAAAAACGTGAGTTTGATTTCGCTTGTTCCTCAGAATCCTTTCCAAGAACTGTGGTAGCTGTTTGCAAGTCTCACTCTATATGCTTCTGAAAAAGAGGTGACATATCATGCCTGTTTCGTGACACGTGCAAGTTGATAGTTGGAAGAACATACAAAGTGGCAAAGCCTATAACCTTGTACCATATAAAGCACAGTTTAGGTTTTCAAGCACTTGAAAGGTGCATGACTTGGAATAAATCTAGAGCAGCCTATCCTCCATGATGGGGCACCGCTATGCGCAGCAATGCACTGCAAAGCTTCGACAACTGCCAAGTGGTCGACAAAGAATCAAGCAGAATCACCCTTTCCACCGACTGAAAAAGTTAGACCCATGGAAAAGGTAGGCTTCATCCAACCTGCGTAACATTGTCCACCACAATAAACGACCAGCTGCCTTCCAAGATACTTCTCTGGTCGACAACAACACATTTTACTGCCTTTGTTATCAGTTAGCTGCATCTCTTACGTTTAAAACGAGATCCTGAACTAAACACAGTAAAGATGCCATGTTGGACCATCCTGCCGGTAGAGATACGCCTTATCATCTTGGATATACTAAGTCAGCAGGTCCATGGCTTGGCTGTCTACGCCACAGTCTGCAAAGAATGGCAGACCGTCATGGAAAAGAGAAACTTTCACCGACTAAAGCTACGTATCACATGTCTAGATGAGTTTCAAGATTTGCTCCTTGGGAGCAGACTAAGAGAACTTGTCAAGCACGTCTGGCTCCATATAGAGCTCCGGCCATATAGCTAGCTGCCGAAGTTGCCAAGACTTTCGAGTCAGAATCATGGACGTCGAGCATAAACACCGCCGTCAAACGAGCCATCATCAAACTGTTCTCCATCTTGAGCAAATGGCCCCCAACCAGCGACGGTCTGACTTTGGAGCTCAGCGCGCACTCGACCAGCGACTCGGAGCATTGGTTCAAGAGCTGTTACTTCGGGGCCCATGACGAGCTTGAGAGCGACGTATTTGATTATGGAGACAAAACAAAAGGACAGTCGGTTACGCTACATGACCAGAAACAAGACCCGGTCGGTGGCCCGCTGGTTCGCTTCAATGGCGTGTGGGCCGCGGAACGACTCTACGAACCGATCAGCATGCGATTTCCGGAGGAGCTCCCCAATGTTGAGGCCGTCACCAAGTTCGTCATTCGCCGCCAAGTCCGTCGTAGAAAGGCATTTCTTCAGGGACACTCACCTCACCAAGTCGACACTGTCCGCGAGGCAAAGCCCGAGGTCCGCACGGCGTTTGCCAAGAGAAGCCTCGAACTTGAAGAACTGTCCCTGTCTTTCCTGGTTGACGCTTTGCACTTCTTCCAAGCGTTCCAGCCCTCGTGGACTTGGCATCACCTACAGTCTCTAGCTCTCACTTCAACAATACTAACACCCTCAGCAAGCCCCATGGAAATCACCACGCTACTTCAGAACTCGGGAAGAGTTGCGCTCCATATGCCGCGTCTGCATACCATGGCGCTGTGGAACGGTCGGAAGGGGGAAGGCTGCGCATTCGTTTATCGAAAGGAGCTGGATCCTTCTTCGATTACCTGGCGTGGTACGTGGGAGATGCAGCTGAAGCCCAGCGTGATTGAGGCCTGGAGTCAGGTCGCCTCGCGGTATAGTCGGTATGAGCTTCGAGTCGACAGCCAACTGCTGAATGTCGAGGTGATTGACTCCCATACCGACGCTATTCACCATCTTGACTTGCCCTGCAGAGTCATTGATCCCGTCTCGTTGTGGCAAATAAAAAGAGAACATGTGAGTAGAGTTATCAAGATATGACTATTATCATCAAGCCGAGAGCCGTTAGACTAGGCTTTTCTATAGTGCGAGTCGCAAGCTGCGTTTTCAGAAGTATCGCCGATTTCACCTACGATATATTTGTCTTCTCATCAGCATTACATATGTGATGCTAAAACTCAGGCTATTGAACGATTTGACGATGTCATAAGTTCACAAATGATGGACTCTCGTGCCCGGTATCACCATAGGCTGATCTCCTTCCCAGGAGGCTGCGTTGGCTTGCGCAGGGGGCCATAACCCTTCGACAATGGACAGAGCCTCGTCTATGCACATCTTCTTTCATTTGTCTCCCTCTTCTGCATAAAGGTGGCACAGTCTGTTCCAGTGGCTCTTCATCACGGGACCGTATCACTCAATGCTACGCCAAGGGTTCCCCTCTTCACCGCCCATCTTCGATCGTCCGACCGCCATCTCGAATTACGAAAGACGCCAAAGACAGCGGGCCGTGCTGAGCGATCTACATCATGGCACCGGGGCAATCTCATCTCTACTGTACCCGCTGCCGAAGACGGTTTCCCTTTCCGGCAGCCAAAGAGCAGCACGTCCAGAATTCAGAATGCCATAACATCTGCCATATCTGCCCTGCTCTGGATTATTCGACAGAGAGTGAGCTCGGTGAGCATCTGGAAGACGAGCACAGCTTCTGCAATCACTGTAAACAGCAGTTTCGTACCTCTGGTGGGCTTGTCCAGCACAACGTGGCCAAGCACCACATGTGCGTGACCTGTCGGCAGCGCTTTGCTTCTGCCTCGAATCTGAAGAATGTTCGTCCTCAGTCAGGTGATCAACGAGTCTGACGATGTTTAACCACTATTTCTATAGCATCGAATTACTCATGTGCCAAAACGTATCCAGTGTGCCGGATGCTCGCGGAAGTTTGCTACGGAATCTGCCATGATGCTTCACCTCGAGGGGGGGAGATGTCCACGTGGTGTCAACCGCGAGGGCATTGCTGAGCTAGCCTTTGAGTGTCGCCAGTCACAGCACTATGTGTCTGATATACCCGGCTCTGAATTTGAATGTCCGAGCTGTCGAGCGACTTTTCATCTAATGAGTGGTCTTTTGCAGCATGTCGAGAGTGATCGTTGTGACGAAGACTTGGTGGGAGACAGTCCGCTAGCTATATTCCTTCGGTTTGTCAGATCACGGCTTGCTTGACTGGCATTCCAGATCATAGCGGTCTTTCCTTTGCTGTTTTGCTATTGGTTTTGTTATCAGTCTTAGTGGATTCTATAATAGTGTGTTCTACAGCGAATCAGTCACCACGTATCTCCTTACTTGTCTGTGGAATGCTGAAATCGACAGACTGAACTAGTAGTATAGCAATCCTCACAGGTTATGTATCCACCGGCCGGCCTGTTAGCAATTGATCTAGGCACTACCAGGGGCTTTCCATATCTTATTTAGAGACCTGGCATCTAGTAGTTCAGTGATAACCACCACTTCGACACCTGAACTAGCCTGCGTGCTGGCCGCCGACCTAACGACATTGCATTCTACGCCTTGTCATCCAGGAATACACGGCTAGTCGATTTCAGCATTATGGCCTGGCCCCTCAGTTTCAACCTTTGTTGAAGCCGTTGAAGCCGGCCGCCACCGAGATTTTGTTCCCGGAGGCATCAACCATTGATCAGAATTCCGTTGGCTCATCAGGCGGAATCAAGGATACCATGCCCTGGAGCTGCCCTAAACCACCTTTGAATCTCGAGACTCTCAGTCTCTGGGCCGACGCACACAGATTTGCCGACGCCGTGCTAGGATTTTCAACGCAAGTCGAGTCACTTCCAAAACCCTCTGCACAAATCAACACGCTTCATTTTTCACTTTGGCGCGTTCCTGTTCTTTGCGAGAGTCTGCTTTGGATGTCTTTATCAGAAAAGGAGCGTTGAGAAACGCAGGTGATGAGGAAGCGTCTAGCCACCTACACGTTGACATAGACAGTACAACACTGCTAAGTTAAAGATGCCGTTTAGGAACAGGGTTGCAACGACCAGCTTGCAATCATTGGATCTACATCTAGAATAACACAAAACCCAAACGTCAAATACAAATCCTGCATGTTCATCCCAGCCATGGCCGTTTCCCTTCCTCGGCCTTTCCCTTCACTCCGCCATCGCCGAGCAAGTAAGCAAAAGAACCATCCATCCCATCCCATTACCGCGTCGCATCGTTTAAATCAACTCGTGACGAGGTACTTCCATTATCCCACTACCGCAGTCTGGCGCCTCGCTTGACTATTTCCGACACCTCTCCTTTGGCTGTTCCCGGGTCGCGCCAGGGTGTACTTGGCAAAGGCACGGGCGAGCGCCTTCTTGCAGCTGACCTTTTGGCTGCCCACGAAGCTATCCACCGTGACCGCGATGGCTCGGTCAATGTCATGCGTGGAGCAGTACTCTGATAGGCGCATGCGACAGAAGGACTCGCTGATTCGAATGATGGCTTCGAGATGACGCACCTATTATCGTTAGTAAAAGGTTACATATAAAGCTTTACAGGAGACGTACTGTGATGGGGTAGGCACCCGTTGCAAGGGACTCTCGTCTCATGTCGGCAAATAGTCTCGCAATCTTGTCCTCGTCGATATGATACAGCTTCGGCGAGCAGCGCTCACGGGCGTAGAGGATGTACTTCCTCAGCAGTTCCTGCGGGATATCGCCCTCGGCCTTGCGAGAAGAGGTAGTCCCCTGCGTCTCTGCTTGGGTATCGTGCTCAACCTCCATCGAGTTTTGCTCTTGCTGGCTCAGAGGATGACTTCGGCTGTGCGATCCCACAATGAACCGGGCCAGACGCTCATCCTCGGCCGGCTCAACAGTGTCGCGCACGACGCACAGAATATCGAAACGGGACAGAATGGGCTCCGTCAGCTCGACATTGGAAGAGAAGGGAATAGTGGAGTTGTATCGTCCGCCGATAGGGTTGGCAGCTGCAATGACACCGCAACGGGCTTGCAGGGTTGTCACAATACCAGCCTTGGAGATGGAAATGGTCTGCTGTTCCATGGCTTCGTGGATGGAAGTTCGGTCCTGGTCGTTCATCTTGTCGAACTCGTCAATGAGGCAGGTTCCGCGATCAGCCAAGACAAGAGCGCCACCCTCTAGTGTCCATTCACTGGTGAGAGGATCGCGACGAACACTTGCTGTCAAACCAACGGCACTGGCACCCTGACCTGTGGCAAACACCGCTCGATGCGCCGTTTTCTCGGCATACTTTAGGACTTGGGACTTGGCTGTACCAGGATCACCCAAGAGGAGCACGTTGATGTCGCCTCGGAGGTGATGAGCACCCTTGGTCGTCTTGGCAACACCACCGAAGAGTGACAATGCCACCGCAGTCTTGATGTCAGTATGCCCGTAGATACTAGGGGCAATCGAATTGATGATCTTGTCCACAATGTTGGGGTCGCGGGACAGCTTGCGGATCTGGTGCTCATCTTCTTCAGTCATTCGGAAACCAGCCAGCTGGTCATGCGACTTGACGACGTTGTTGGCCTCCAAGATGGTTGCAAACACGGGGAAGCCATTGCGGTTGTTGAGCTGAGCATCGTAGTTGTTGCGGTAAATTCCAGTAACCTCAATCTCTTCACCAGGCTTTGCCTTGTCGATAAGATCCCAGAGCAGAATAACTTCACGAGACCGCGGTAATCGACCCGCAGGAACTGTACCTGGTGACTCCTGCAGCGTGAGCTTCTGGTAGTTTCGGTAGACGGTCTTCTCCGAATTGAGTGTAAAGGGGCCTCGAGACTGGCAGCCTTGGCAGTAGCTGATCTTGACCTCGACGTTGGACTCTTGTTGGAAGGGTCCCAGGGTGATGCCGCATTTGGTGCAGTCAAACTTGACATACTTGAGCTGGGGAAAGACACCTGACCGTCGAGTGACGACGCCGCTAACTCGGACAAGACAGTTGAGGTGGGATTGACGAAGTTGTCGCAGAGTATAATGAACTGGGAGGTCAAAGATTCGCACGTGAATCTCAGCGTGGATGCGCTCATAGTCGGGGTAATGGAGGAGGACAACGTCCATGGCGACTTCATCAAAGAGCTTGAGCATCTCAACAGGGGCATTGGCTAGGAAATATGCCAAAATAGCCTTGCTTTCGGAGAGATGCTCGTACGAAACCTCGAGGGTCTCGGCGTTGACCTCACCAAGCGTCCGGATGCGGTTGCCATAGACGGATGAGCCAGATGTGTCGGTGTATGATGTGAGGAAGGCCTTGAACTCGCGCTTGATGGTTCTCTGGACTGAGGGTTGTGATACCCACTCGGTCAAACTGGACGCTTTCACATCACCAAGCGCCTCCAGTGACAGTTCTTCCGACATGACATCGGTGTCCATAATATCATCCGGATCTTCGTCGTAGTGGTGGCGGCGACGCCGGGGCTGAGCAGCCAGATCAATATCGCCATCATCTTCATCGCCGGGCAAGAAGGCGGCGGGGATACGTTGCCTTCGTGCGACTTCACGATCTCGTCGGTTGAGCTGAGCCTCCAGTTGTCGTCGAGCACCCAGGTCCATGTCGCCGTAGTCATTCTCATCGTCCAAGCCGATACCCTCGTAGACATCGCTTTCTCTGTCGCGGTAATCGGCTTCGAATCCTTCGCGGAAAAGATCGACATCATCCTCGGCCATTTCGTCTAGCTCGTCGAGGTCGTCCTGGATCTGTGCCTCCTCTTCAATTTCGTCATCGTCGTCGGCGCCGTGGTTGAACTCGGCCGGGGGAGACGAGGGCATGGGACTTGACCCCAGCCCCATAGAGGACATCGCATCGTCGCCTCCAGTCCGCGACCGCTTGCGACTTGAGCGCGGAGCTGACTGGCTGTTGCCAGCGGATGGGTGCAGCGGGGAACTAGAAGATGGTTAGGGTCGACAGACATTCTTGCGGCGGAGGGGATGAGGAGGGACATGCCTCATAATTGCTGATCCCTTTCAGAAGCTCGACTCTGAAACAAAATGGGATCTGTATTATCGTAGTTTCGGTATCCTGCTGGGTATTGTTGATCTGAAAGCCTCGAGATTGAGGGGCTGAATTTGACGGGGTCCGTTGGAAGGGAAACGAGATATGGTCAAGTGGAGAGAGCGACAAGGAGCAATTTCGCGTCTTGAAACGCGCCTCGACGCGTTAATTGATTGTGGGCGCTAGAGCCAGGGGGAGAACGCGTAAAGTGGTCATTGGCGCTGAGTGGAGGCGATTGGCGACAAAATACCTCTGCAGCCGGACCGCTAACCAGTGCCGCACATGTGTGTATTATTATTTCACTATCACCGGTGAGAATCCTAGCTACAGCTATAGCTACAGGGCCGTTTATTAGCTTAACGTCGCTGACACTCATCACCTTGCGCCCGCTTCATCATTCCTTTTTCCAGGGACACGCATCGATTCCCATCCCGACAATTCTGTTTCTTGTTCTCTCCTTTATAATTGTTGGACCCATCATCAAACCCCATCTTGCTATCTACTCCAAAAACGCGTCATCATGTCGACGGATCCTCCCTCCGCATCGGCGCCCTCCCAGGAGGCTCCCCAACAAAGTGCAGCGCGCAAGGAAAGCTTCTCCGGACACTCGCAGGCCTCGAACGAATCTCAAACCGCAGCCGAGTAAGCAATGGCTCTTTCGTAGTGTCGTGTTTTGATGATCTGGCCCACTAACCCGTACTCAGCTTTATTCGCAGTCAAGAAGCTCTCGAAGCCGATGCCCGCGAAGCTCTGCCCTACGTACGTCCCTCCCCCTACGGCCATCGCTGTCCATATCTTATAAAGACTATTACTGAAACTCCTTAGAGCATTGATACCTGCACCAAGATCCTCGGTCCTCTGCGACAGGCCGTCTTCGCCTGCCTAACCTGCAATCCACCTCCCAAAAAGACCGGCGACGACTGGACACCCGCTGGCGTCTGCTATGCATGCTCTATCCAGTGCCACGGCGAACACACCCTCGTCGAGATCTTCCAGAAGCGAAACTTCACATGCGACTGCGGCACCAAGCGTATCCCCGCGACAAGCCCTTGTGTCCTCCAGCTGAACGAGACGACCAACACCAAGGGCGGGGTTCACTCCGAAGAGCCCGATGCCAACAACAAGTACAACCACAATTTCCGCAATCGCTTTTGCGGCTGCGAGTGCGACTATGACCCATTTCAACAGAAGGGCACCATGTTCCAGTGCCTCGGTCTAGGGACGGCAGAAACAGGGGGATGTGGCGAGGATTGGTATCACCCAGGCTGTCTCGTCGGCATGGGACCCAGCTGGTTCGAGAAAATGGAGAAGCCCAAGAAGAAGGCCATCGACGGCTGTGCCGATGGGGCCAAGTTGACGACCATCTCGGAAGGCAATGAGGACCAGCAGCCGCCCGGCCAGAATGGGGCAAACGAGTCTGCCATTGAAGAGGAAGAGGAGGATGAGGACGAGGTGCCCATGCCTCCAGGGTTTCCCGAAGAGGATGCGTTTGAGGGCTTCCTATGCTACAAGTGTGTTGACGCGCATCCTTGGATCAAGCGTTACGCGGGTACTTCGGGCTTCCTTCCAGCAGTGACTCTTAGCCCGGGCAAAACCGAGGCAGACAAGCCTGAAGCAGAAGCCCACACAGACGAAGCTACTGAGGCTTCGCGCAAGCGCAAGGCGGATGAGAACACAGAGGAAACTCAAGAAACTAAGCGTGTAAAGAGCGAGACCGACGCAGGTGAACAGCCTGAGAAGCCCACCACATCTTCTGAAGACAGTGCCTCAGACGCCACCCTGCCCTGCAAACTCAACAACCTCCCTCCCGCACCCCAGGGCCAGTTCTCCCTGTTCTTCAAAGAAAACTTCCGCGACGCCTTCTGCCGCTGCAAATCCTGCTACCCCCTCCTGGACCCCCATCCCCAACTCCTCGAGGAGGAAGAAGTCTACGAGCCACCGCTCTCCGACGGCGGCTCCCAGCAGGACGGCGGCGGCTCACACGGCAGCGGCAGCCTCCTCGAGCGCGGCGAGAGCGCGCTGCGCAACGTGGACCGCGTGCGCGCCATCGAGGGCGTCATGGCGTACAACCACCTCAAGGACAAGCTGAAGCCGTTCTTCCAGCAG
>JADBHU010000961.1:0-32116 GCA_017140155.1 Fusarium devonianum
CCCCTCCACCCCATCGCCCTTGCCTTTCTGAGTGATCCGCCAACATTGTGAAGAAAGACACTTCAAAAGATAACGTCGTCGTCATCATCGGCGCCCAAAATATCGGCCTTGGTCGAGTCTTGCTTCGTAGACTGCCCGTCACCTAGCTCTGCCGCCTTCGCTTCACGTTTTGCCCTCATCTCAGCATCTGCTGCAGCAGTGTCACGCTGTTTTTTATTGGCAACCTGGGGATCCTGTCAGATGTGCTCGGCAGACTTCTCGGCATCAAGGTCTCACCTTTTTCAGTCTGTAAAACTCCTCACGGTCGAGTTCGTCCAGCTCGGAGTTAATATACTTGATGGTGTTCTCAGTTCGGGGAATAATGACATGCTCGATGGCATTGACTCCAGGCACAGTCAGCCTCATGGTAGCGCAATGGAATTTGAGAAACCTACCTCGTCGGTTGACAACTTTGATGACCTCGTCAAGGATCACGAAGGCCGTCTGCAGGCTAGCGAGTTCAACCAAGGCTTCCACAGCCCGGGCGTAAGTCTCTCTGCATCGCTGAACTTGCTGTCCTCCCTTGCCGAGACCCGTCAAACCAAAGTCGTTATTACCCTCGGTGAGATAGCTCTCGAAGGCGGGGAGCAAGACACCAGACACATTGTCTTGCTTGGTGCGGACGCGGAACCGAGCCGACTTGGCCGACTCTTGCACTTGATAGCCAATGTCGCCCCCGACAGCATAAGTAACTTCTGCAAGAGAGAAGGCAGCGATCTGCATGACTCGTCCCATCTTTCGCTTGGCCTCGTCGATTCGTCTTGTGATTTCTATGAAAGCAGGGTATCAGCATGTCGAGATGTCCTCGGTGGTTGGACAGAAAGAAGACCGGAATGCCGCACCTCGAAATCGCCTGTACAGCAAAACCCTGTTAGTTATCGAGCGCGTGTAGAGGTACGAGAGCTGCATACTTAGTCAAGGCTTCGCTCTTCCTTTTCAGCAAGCTGTGACCTGTCTCGGCCCCCTTGAGCTTCGCCTTCATGATACCCAGCGACTGCCGGGTCGGGAAGACGGCCTCGCGGTCCTGGGGTAGACACCATCATCAGTATTCCCATCTTTGAACGCAGAGGCGCGAGTACATACTGGAGCTCCCGACATGGTGAATGATAGATCGAGGACTTGTCGAGGTGGATTCCGTGTAGCGCGTTGGGAAGTCGAAGTTAGAACAGCTTCGAACGTTGCGTCAGGGCACCCGTCGTCACACGGTCAAGACACTAACTAAGTTGGTAGGCCATCTTGTCTACCTGCTAAGCGGCCTGCCATGCAGAGTTGCTGGGCAGCTACCATGTACGTAAGCAGCTAGCGCATATCGCTGTAAACGAGAAAATGATCCACTGCACTGTGGGGCTTGGTAAGGGAACGCTAAGACCTGCCTGTCATTGTCTGTTACTTGGCTGCGTGAGCCTGCGGAAAAATACACTTCTCGACGCGCCGAAGCCTGACGAGCGTCTGCCGACTACATCTCTCTTCCCTTCGTCACGACCTAGCTGATTCCCGAATCCTCAACGACTGCCACAAATACAACAAAGACGGCGACGTTTGGTCACAATCCAGACTCGGAAGAGCCTCTAGGTCGCAGCCCTACCGGAGAGACGGCCTGGGACCATCACGGCTGGCCTCGACGATGCATGGCTCATCCTGAACCGTTCCGCCCGCTTTCCTCACGAAGTCTATGCCGTTACCTTGTTTGCTCGAATAGCCGCCATAACTGCCATGGCTCCCATTATCCAAAATCAGAACGGTTCGCGCAGACAGCCGCAATTGCACCTTGTCGTAAGCTTATGCTCGTTGCGCGTGTTTGAAAGCAGGCCTTGACTGATGTTTGTTTTCTTAGTCCGATGAAGACTCCGTCTACGAACAAGACATTCTTCGCGATCCAGGCAGTGTCAAGCCTTGGCTGGCATACATCGAGTTCAAAGCCCGTCATGGCTCTGTAGTCGAGCAAGCATTCGTGATGGAGCGGGCATGTGCTCAGCTGCCTCGATCCTATAAGTTGTGGAAGCTAGTACGTCTTATCATTTCTGCCTGTCGACTGTCTCCTTCCAGTAATCATCTCTAATACGGGCTAGTACCTGATCTATCGAGTTAAGCATGTGGCCAAGCTAAATCCCGCTATTTTCGCCGCCGAGTATCGCAAGGTTAACGATTTATTCGAAAAGGCCTTGATTTTATTGAATAAGATGCCCCGGATTTGGGAAATGTACCTCAAGTTCCTGATACAACAGCCGCTCGTTACCCTAACCCGACGAACCTTCGACCGCGCCCTGAGGGCTCTCCCAATTACACAACACAATCGTGTTTGGGCTGCGTATCGGCCATTTGCAGATTCGGCTGCAGGCGATACCGCTGTAAAGATATGGAGGCGATACATGCAAGTTCACCCCGAGGATGCCGAGGACTTTATCGAACTCCTCATCCAAACCGGCCTATACACCGAGGCGGCATTAAAATTCATCGATATTCTTAACAACGCACGGTTCAACAGCAAGAACGGAAAGGGTCACTACGAGCTCTGGAGCGAAATGGTTGATTTGCTTGTCGAGCACGCAGCCGAGATCGAGACGGGCTACGAAACGGGAATTGACGCCGAGCGCATCATTAGGAGTGGTATTGCCCGATTTGCCGATCAACGAGGGAAGCTCTGGTCAGGTTTAGCCACCTACTGGATCCGAAGAGGAAGTTTTGAACGAGCGCGTGACGTCTTTGAAGAGGGTATTACCACAGTCATGACTGTCAGGGACTTTACTCTCATTTTTGAGGCTTATACGGAGTTTGAGGAGTCTATCATTGGTGCGCTGATGGAGGTTGCTTCAACACGGGCTGAAAGGGGCATCGAGGATGAGAACGCGGATTTCGAGCTGGATATCAGAATGATGCGTTTTGAACAGCTTATGGACCGACGTCCCTTCCTGCTGAATGATGTTCTCCTACGACAAAATCCGAACAGTGTGCCGGAATGGGAGAAGAGGGTCGCTCTCTGGGGTGATAACAAGAAAGAAGTGGCGCAAACGTACACCGAGGCAATCGCGGCTATTCAGCCCAAGCGTGCTGTTGGCGCGTTTCACCAACTCTGGGCCAGCTACGCCAAATTTTATGAGCGCGGTGGTGACTTGAGAAATGCTCGGGTCATCATGGAGAAGGCTATCAAGGTGCCTTTCAAGTCCGTTGCAGAGCTAGCCGACATGTGGATTGAATGGGCTGAGATGGAATTGCGGAACGAAAACTTTGACGATGCCGTCCGAATCATGGCCAAGGCTGTTCAAGCCCCCAAGCGATCCACTGTCGATTACTTTGATGAGACTCTCTCGCCACAACAAAGGGTTCACAAAAGCTGGAAACTTTGGAGCTTCTACGTCGATCTCGTCGAGAGTGTGTCCACTTTGGACGAGACGAAGAAGGTTTATGAACGGATTTTCGAGCTTCGCATTGCAACGCCCCAAACAGTCGTCAACTACGCCAATCTGCTCGAGGAGCACAAATATTACGAAGAATCTTTTAAGATCTACGAGCGAGGCTTGGACCTTTTCAGCTATCCTGTCGCTTTCGAGCTGTGGAACTTGTACCTCACTAAAGCAGTCGACAGAAAGATTGGCATCGAGCGACTACGCGATCTATTTGAGCAGGCCGTGGAGGATTGCCCCCCCAAGTTTGCCAAGACGATTTACCTCATGTACGGCAACCTGGAAGAGGAGCGTGGCCTTGCACGACACGCCATGCGGATATACGAGCGGGCCACACGAGCAGTAGCCGACGAGGACCGAGCTGACATGTTCAACTTCTATATTACCAAGTCAGCATCCAACTTCGGTCTCACATCGACGAGGCCAATATATGAAAGGGCAATTGCAGCTCTTCCAGATAGCGAAGCCAAAGACATGTGTCTCAAATTCGCAGACATGGAGAAGAGGCTTGGCGAGATTGACCGAGCTCGTGCCATCTACGGCCATGCATCTCAGTTCTGCGATCCCCGAACCAATCCCGACTTCTGGGTCAAGTGGGAACAGTTTGAGGTTCAGCATGGCAATGAGGACACATTCAAGGAGATGTTGCGGATCAAGCGAAGTGTCCAGGCTCAGTACAACACGGATGTCAACTTCATAGCATCGCAAGCCTTGGCTCGCAGTCAACGTCGGCCTGGTAGTGAGGATGATGCAGGAACTGCCGATGCTATGGAAGCGCTAGAAAGACAGTCAAGGGCACCGCAAGGATTCGTGGCAGCAAGTACGGGTCCAACGGGGTTGAAACCGGTACCGGCAGCTGTTACCTCGAATCCTGACGCCATTGAGATTGATGGTCTTGATGAGTGATAGTGATATAGGATGAATTTGTGGCTTGGGTAGGGGTTTATTGTACAGGTCGTTCTTCCATCTTAACTCATACGTTCCTTGATTTCCATCCTTCATCCGTCCACACCCTCCTCCGTTATTACATGTACGATTCATCCAGCTGATACCCCCAGGCGGCTACCAGTCCTTACGTGATTGTGTTTCATTTGGAGGCGGAGCCAGATCCGGAACTGGACCCCCACTTCTTCTCCGTCATCTTGGACCAGTATTTGTCGGCATAATTTCTCTCGACGTGACCATCACGAGATCCAGGCGTGGCATAGATGGATCCTTTGCGTTTTTGGAAGCGGCTGGGTGGAACCTTGGACGCGTCTGCACCGGTATTAGTCGTGTGAAGGCTTAACGGAGTAAACAGTCAGTGGGATGGTATTTACCCCATTCATCACTCATACGGCGGTCTTGAGCATCACTCGCCCGTCTTTCGTTTAGAGGGGAACCGAGAATGGGGGAAGAGTCGCTCATGGTGGGCTGCGTAGTACCCTGTTGGTTATTGATGGGTTGGGCATCCATGATCGTGGTGGTCGACAAAAGCTGGGATATGTTGGGGTATTCAAAAATAGTTGGTTCAAAGAAAATGACGATGTTGGTTTAGTTTGGCTTGAGGTTTTGGCAGTTGGCTTGAAGGAAAAGTTGTTGAATGAGGTCTGATGGCTTGGTGTTTATATGCTTCCTTGGGAGAGAGAGTAATGGATGGTCTACCCCGCAAAGCTTGAATGTCTACCTAACCCCCAAGGCCTTGGCTTCACAAGCCGTACCTAGATTGCCGCTTGCAATGGCATTGGATCGCTCCATAGCTCTCTACGTACGGATACAGCAAAAAGTGCGTAACGAAGGCAGGCAGGCGTGGCGCAGAGTCTAGATCATCGCGGCCATTGACGTCACGGTGATGGGTACGATACGGAGGGAGGCCCTTGGTGACTGGTGACTGGATGAGCTACGTAGCAGGAGGGTGACAAAATCTAATCTCTGGCACACCAGCAATGACGAGCTGGTGAAGGATCAGCCGACACTGAGAAACAACGGAGCTCATTGATTGGGGGCAGCGGGAGACGGTGATGGTGAGGAGGCAAGATGGTGGTGGCCGTGCAAGCCGTGTAACGCTACCCGGCTAGAGAGGCAAGCTAACCAGAGGTACCGTGACCATATCCTGTGCTGTAGGTGTGTGCCGTTTTGGACTCGAGAACTGCGAGGCAAGGGTTAGGCGGGTTGACAGGTAGGCATCCTGTCCCCACGAGCTCGACGTAAAATGGATGGCTGCTGAACGGGACAGGCCTCGACGTTGTGGTGGTGGCCCCTCCTCAAACGCAATTGGCCGTCGGCCTGGGACGATGCGCCGTTGACCACTACTGTACTGTGCAGCAACTCTGGTTGCTTAACGAGCTTACAAACAGATGCACATATAGCCCCCTTGGTATTTAGAGGGTAACAACTGGAAAGCTGTGCACATGGATGCAGCCACAAGTGGCAATAGCTACGTAGTGCAGCTGGCAGCGGGGGGTGCGGGGGGCGGATCATCGACGATGATTCAAGAAGTTGAGAGAAGGATAAGGACGCCTTAGCTGGGCATGTCGGTATTAGGTAGATCAGACAAGCTGAAAAGGCGAGATGGGATGGATGCCGGGAAGTCGAGTGCCGTACCCGAATACCTCCCTGGCAACGAATGGTTCTGCGACCCAAGTTCTTTTTGGTCATTTGGCTTGGCTTGGCTTGGCTTGGCAGATTGATTTACGAACGAAAGCTGCTCGACTCAATCCCAGTTCAAGGTTAGGAACTAGCTTTCGCAGGGCAGAGTCTGGTCTCACACAGATCAAACAGCTGAATCAAGATTGGTCCAAGCTTAGCAGTAGGAGCTTCAACTACCGAGACGACCAACAGCTTGGGCAAAGCAAGTGTGAAGCTAGACGCCAGGTTATTGTGTCATTCCTAGGTGTACAGACCTGGTTGCTAAACAGACGCGGAGAGAACTGTTGTTCTGATAACTGATGATGCCGCCGACTATCAAACAGACGGGAGATGCGAGCCGCCATCAATACGACCATCTCAATGCTTAGTAAAGTTGCGGGTCTGATCCAGCTCGCCCCGCTTAACCAATCAACATCAAGAGCTATGTTCGAGGCAGGCTGGCTTTCCAGATGGAGGCTTGCTGGAAACACCAAAAAATCACATCTCGAACATCACTGTTTCTTGATAAATTCCTAGGCTTGCTCTGACAGTAAGAAACTACATATGAAAACCACTGACTCAACATACTTCTACCACACGTATCAACCGGCATAAAGGCAAGCAGTCGTCGACATAATCCGCACGGAGCTATCACCCATTAATCAAAAAATTAGACAGCCCAGCCCACGACACAGAACTCATTCTAGACGGGGCTCTATTCTGTTTGTGAATACGGACGGAAATTATGTGCTACTACATTGATACGGTAGCTTAGTCACTTTCATGCTCAGAAGCCTTGGTCGTCCGGGGCTTGCCATGAAGAGGAAGCTCGACACATTTCTCAGAGAGCAGCCTATACCATCAGGCTGCAAAAAATCAGCGCTCTCAACTGCATCATTTTCAGCCCCCACTCGTCCTTCAAATCCGGTTGAGAAATCAGCCATGGCCGTCGCTACTATTGAGCTCACCCCTCGCGAACAACAATTACGCCGCCTGCTTCTTGACGTCGCCAAGTCCATAGATGAAACTGGCCATGCCACAGAGCCTATCGTCCTTCGGTGGGCTGGAGGCTGGGTTCGCGACAGACTTCTTAATATTCAAAGCCATGATATTGACGTCGCTATTAACGCCATGACTGGCGTCCCGTTCGCCCAGCATATGTGCGATTTCTGTGAGCAGCCCGAGGCCATGGCTAAGCACGGCATCGGTCCCGACGACATCGGCAGCTTGCACAACGTCGCCCGCAACCCGGAGAAGTCTAAGCATCTGGAGACGGCCATGGTCAAGATGTTTGGCCTTGACCTTGACTTTGTCAATCTCCGCAAGGAAACCTATACAGAAGACAGTCGCAACCCCCAGATGGAGTTTGGTACAGCTGAAGAGGACGCCCGTCGTCGCGATGCCACTGTCAATGCCCTTTTCTACAATTTACATGATGACCTGGTTGAAGATTTCACCACAGGCCTCTCAGACATGGATAACAAGATCATCAAAACACCCCTCGAGCCTTTCCAGACCTTCATGGATGACCCACTGAGGGTATTGCGTCTTGTCCGCTTCGCTAGTCGACTTGAGTTCACCATCGATGCTGACACCCGCAAGTACATGGCGGATCTCAAAGTGCTTGAGGCATTGCGCGTCAAGATCAGCCGGGAGAGGGTCGGCGTTGAGCTCGAGAAGATGCTTAAAGGTAAATCACAGACCCGGTTCTTGTAGGGTCTGGTTGACAAGCTAACGCTTTCACAGGTGCCCATCCTTACCAGGCTCTCAAACTTATTGATGAGCTTCACCTCTTCCCTGCCATCTTTACAGATCCGACTCAGGACAATCTCCCTATCCCGGACACTGGCCGATGGTCCGTCGCTTATAGCTGTCTTGACCAGCTCTTGCGAGACTCAGATCCGACCTCAATTGCTGGTCGGCTGGTCCAAAATGAGGATTCTGCCTATTTTGCTTGGAACCTTGCCGCTGTCTGCCCTTGGATGACTGTGGCAGAGCCCTCAAACCCTCGCAAGAAGCCGAATGCCCCTCCGTTGGTAGCAGTAGTCGCTCGCGAGGGATTCAAGGCTCCGAACAAACTGTCAGATATTGTTGCTGCCTCCCACCGAAACCGCGAAGAGATCATGTCACTGAAGAATGCCGTTGTGGAAGGAAAGCCTCTTATCCGGGAGCGGGACAGATTCGGCATGGCCATCCGAAAATGGGATACACCTTCGGGTTCTTGGAGGCTGCAAGTCTTGAATGCATTACTGGCTGATGTCTTGCAAAGTCTTCCTGAATGGTGCCAAGATGAAACACCAAGTAAGTAACGGTCACACACATGTCGTTCGTGAATGTGCTTGATGCTAATGATTGTCTAGAGCAAAGGGAGTTTCATGCAGGCTGGAAGGCATTCCTCGGACATTTGGCCGAGCTAGACGTTTACGATGCGCCATTGCTCAAGCGTCTCCTGGATGGACGGCAGCTGGCTCAAGCGCTGGGTACTAAACCGGGAAGATGGACCGGGCAGGCTCTTGAGGTCTGTGTAGCATGGCAGCTCCGTCATCCTGGCGAGACAGACCCAACCGGAGCTGTAGAAGAGGTCCGGCAGCGGCGGGAGGAGCTGGGAATACCATAGAATGGGCATTGTGTTGAGGTCATATTGGCGATAGCCGTCAGGCATCGTTTAAAGCAGCATGGCAGTGCAATCTATGCATGGCGATGCGATGCACAGGCACCTCGCCTACGTCGCACGCGAACGCAATCGAGCCGTTGTTTTGCGTGCAGCTTTGTAGCTATCCTCATGAATTGACTGATGGTTGATTCTTTCCCAGTTTTCTAAATGAGAAGCAGTAAACAAACTCTATGGAAGCTGATGTTCCTTTAATAACTCAAATAGTTCATAACACAGTGACATCTAGCTGGCTAGCTTGGCCGAAGGTCTTAAAGTGTACAGTGACCGTGTTTCGGAAATGGCACTGTGCTGGGGATGCCTACCTTACCTAGCAAATTGATTACCAGGCACTAGAATGTTTTGCCTTGAATGAGATTCGCGGCACTCCTAGGCCATTCATCAAGAACCCTCAGTAAACGTCCAGCTGCTTCCCCTTCCACCCGACTCCTTGCCAATCTCAAGAATGCCTACATTCACGACCTATTCAGTCCCCGAAGATTTGTACAATCTATACAGTGGTGACAATCAAAAACAACTTTCCAGTTTAGCCCAGCGTAAGCCTCCAAAACGCAGCCAACGACGAGTGCAAATGACACGATGAAGCTAATTGGACGTCGCCGTCTCTTCAGGACCTTCCGACGAGTCTCTGGATCAAGAATTGGCTGTTCAGTGGAAGAAATTCGCGGAAGAGACGGTAAATACCACTATTTCCAATGAACCTGATATACACAACCGCGGCCCTACCAACTCGTCCGTTCTGCGTCAATGACTGATGTTGCCCGACCTCAGGATCCCCGGAAGGCGGCTCTCATAGTGACAGCCTGGCTAAGTGCGTCAAGATGCGAGGCGGTGAATGAGGAACAGATTAGGACAATTGTCAAATTTCTCAACAAGGTCCTGATCTTGTCGCCCACCAGCAAAGGTACGCTTGAAGCGGAAATTTCTCCTATCATCATAACTCAAATTTTCTCACACCTTAGGACGTGAAAGATTCCCCTCTCCTTATAGAAGCTGGTATTGCCTGCCTAAGTGTCCTCTCTTCGAAACACCATGTCAACCTGGACCAAGACACTCTCCTCAAAATTGTCACAGTCACTGAACCACAAGATCCATGGACCACACCAGCCTCTGCAAGAACTGCATCGAGACTTCTCGAGTCACAGCTATCGGAAGACAAAAAGGAGGATTTTATCGTTGGGCCAGTGCTTCAGAACTCACTAAAGTCGCTATTTACCAAGCCTTCTGCGCGGATCACAGGCTCGGGGCGGCCCTCCCAGTACGCAGTGGTAGAAGGTCGATCCCATCAATTCCCGGAAGCTCAAACGTGGAAGTCTGAGGCCCCTTGGGCGGTGTCCATGCTACAGTGGGCTGTGGAAGTGTCCAAGGTTGGTACTTACAGCAATGGCTTGGCTAACTCTCGCTAATACCTCTCGACATTTAGACTGCATTTATCCAGGCAAATTGGACAATGTTCACACCTGTGCTGATTGCACTGGTAGAGGATGAAGAGATAGAAGTCAAAGCCAGAGGCCTTGCAGTCCTGGCCTTGTTTGTGAGCAAATGCCCGACCTCGGTGCTACAAAACACGGGCATTGGCCGTGTGTTTGAAGATGTCACATTCCCCATGCTGCTTTATCTTCCCAGCGTTACACCCGAAGGCCAGTCTGCAAGCGTCCTTGATCCAGCTTACGACGTCCTCATTACGCTAGCAAGGTCCTACGAGGGTTCTGAAACTCCTGAACGGCGCCGACTGCTGGATAAAACTCTGCGGGATGGTATTGAAGCTGGGCATTACCATGCTTCTCAATACACCCGCATAGTCCAAGTCTTGATGCAAAAAGCTGCATCGATAGTCAATTGTTTGGGTATCTATTCAGTCAAGCACCTCAGGGTATGCCACCTATGCGCCCAATGATACGCCCACGGATCTCGCTAATATAAGGCTGGTAAAAGAAACTTCTCTCCATAATCTCGTCAGTCTTGACAGACCCATTCGCAACCACACACCCTCCGACCGTACTGGCCACAGCGAAGGCACTCACTGCTGTAATCGCCAACGGCTGGCCTCGAATTCAAGAGGCCGAGCATACCGAGGAGATCATTCGAATCTTATCCCTGTGCTGGTTGAATGTCCAGGAGGAGAGAGAAAGCACTTCGTCACAACTTACGGAGGATGACGCAAAGGCATTGTCCCAGGAGTTGATACAAACATCCAAAGTCCTACAGTCTCTCTGGCATCAAGATCCTTCGAAACGACCAGCCAGGCTCGATGAAGTTCTCAAGGAAGAGCCACGTCTGGCGAAACTGTTCCCTTTGACTCCAGCTTAAGTGAAGTTGGGCAAGGTTATGCGCGTCTAATCCAAGGGCTGCTGCTTGAAGAAGGACTTGCCGCGCAGCCATTTCCTATAAGCCTTGTATCTCTTCTTCGGCCCGTCTTCTTCTGTCACCGTCAGTGGGTTCTCTCCCACCTTGAGCAACTCTGCATAAACGTCAATCTCCTCTTCAGTCCCTTGGACCATTAAACCTTCATCCTGCCAGCCACCACTAACGTAATCCTGGTACTCGGATGCGTCGATGTCCACAGGAGTATCGCTGGAAACCACGAGCGGCAGGTTTTGCGGGTGTTTGATGTACCGCTCGTAATCCTCGGATTCCTGCTCGGCTACGGATGGATTCAGAGAGTCGTGCACAGCTTTGGTGAACGTCCACTGCGCTGCTTTGGATTTTTCGAGAGCTGTTGGCTTTGCTTTTGTGGGCGATTCCGGTCTCTCAGTCGCCTGGCTCGTGTCTGCTCGCAAGGTACTACCCAGAGCAGCCTTACCTTGCGTGGGCTGCAACCAACGCTGAAGCGAGATGCCTTTTGCTGGCGATCGACTCGAAGCCATCGCCGGAATGTCGTGTGTAGCTGATGCCACCGGTGCCGTTGATGGTGATACATCTGGCACGGTTCTCTTCCCAATTTCATTCTTGGGCTTCTTCTTGTCGCTGTGGTCGACGTCGCCCTCTGTACGGACCCGGAAAGGACTCAGATCGTATCGGCCATCCTGCGTGGACTTGAGGGGAATGTATTTGATCGTCGAGTTCATCTTGTAGGCAAACATCTTGGGAAAAGACGACAGAGTTGACGGCCTGTAGTACTCAAGCCAGTAGTCGTCGAAGAATTCAACAGGATGAGAGCGGGCAATGTCTCGACTCGGAACATAGGGCGGGACTTTTCTCTCATCTAGATGCGCTGGAGTGTACCAATCGATGTAGTTGTGCCTCATGCTGTCGGACCAGTTCCTCGGATCGGCATGATGCAGGTAATAATCGGTGGCAAGGTCCCAAAGCATAGGCTGGCCTTGAGTGAAGATATAGTTCCCAAGGAACAAATTATAGGCTTCTTGCCGCTGGCTATCCAGGAATGAGTTGTTGTAATATCGCTTGAAGCTCTCAATCATGTCGCGAGAGTGACTCGTCCATTGGTTTATTTTTCGATATGTCTCCATGGTATTTACCAGTTGAGAGCCACCGTACTGAACGGCGATGGTGTCGCCGTGGTCGTGCCACATGTGTGTGAATAGATTGACGGCGTCTGTATCGTACTCGACCGAAGTGTCCTCAAGAATGCCCAGAGCATGGAGCTGGTGTCCGAGAGCCTTCTTGCCAATCACGAACTGTGCAGCGTTGGTACGATCCAAGCAGTCGATGCAGTTGGTCCTGGCAACTCCGTTCTGGGCCGTCATGGGGCTTGTGAGTCCGTCGCCATTTTGGAAGAAGCCTGTCGTAGTAAGGACCGATTCAGCGATGAGCTCGAGGTTGCCAATGACATCTCCGCCGCGGACTTTTGATGCACGACTCATATCCCAAGCCTTATGTATGATCTTCTTTCCTTCGGGCAACATCTGATTGAGGTAGTTGATGGCAAGCGTGTATTCTTCGAGCAATTTGGACTCCCGTGGCTGGCGCTCTTTGGCCTTGATCAAGTTTACAACATAAATCGGCGCACCATAGCGCTTGAATAGATCATCAAAATGCAGCGCGGCCGCACCATAGAACGGATCAAGGAGGTTGACTTCGATGGGTGGTTTGGGCGTCACGCCCGTGCTATCCTGGGTCCAGTAGAGCGGTATACTTCCTCTATGCTGGACATAGGATGTGTACTGGGGGCTGCAGTAAAGTTGTGGGCCAGGCGCATGAAAAGAAGTGGTCAACGATTCGGCAACGATTTGTTCTGTCTCGACGTCGTTGGCAACGTAGCCCTATGAAAACATTTAGTATACCATGGCAAGATTGCGCCGCTGAGTTCCACAGTTTGACATTGGAAGTTAACAGGCATTAGCTTACCAGATCGTTGGCTCCTCGCTTTAGAAACCTGGCACCAGCAAAGTAGCGCGAGCGCCTTGCAATGACCGTGATGTGTGCGGTACGACCATATATAGACAGTGCTGGTCTCAACGTCAGCTCGCCTCACGGCTGATGGATTTCTGTCTTATAGACATACCTGCTTGGTCAATATAGCCATGAATGATTGGTCGACACCAATCATACGGATCCCGAAGAGAGGCAACGGCTGGTTGTAGGAGGTAATCGTTCCATACAAACATTGAATTGAAGTTCTCATCTGAAGGCGGCAGGATGCCTTGGGCCAAAGCTTCACGCTCCCTGATGATATTGTTCTGTAAAGTACACGTAACATCGTACGAGTAGCTGTAATAGAAAGACCTGGTCAAATCAAGATTATTCAAGATACCGAGGAACCGTTGCTCCTCCGTGTTACGCGTGTCCGGTTTGAACTTGGCCGGCGTTAGAGGCACTAGTTCCGTACCCTCGATCTGATAGATGTAATGTCCTCCGACCATGGCGACAGTACTCTTCTTGGTGATGAGGAGCATGTAGTAGGGACCAGTGAACTTGATGAAGCCCAGCAAGCCCCATGTTGTGCAGCGCAGCTTGATACCCCCGGTGCCTCGATTACCGTCGTCAATGGTATCTAGAAGTTGGTTCATCTCCTTGAGACTGTAGACGATCTTGTCATCCGTCATATTCAACTCTGCGCCCGCAGTGGTCCGATCGATTTTGAGGATCCTGTACCGCTTCTCGCTGACGTCGACGCCTACGATGTAATAGCGACTCGCAGTCTCATACAGGCTGAACTTGTGCATCTTGTATATGAGCCGGTCGGGCACATGGTCGTCAAAAGTGTCGGGCACTCCGCGCGCGGAGGGATCGGGGCTCGTCGTGCGCATGAAAGGTTTTGCTACCGCAGGCTCGTCATCATTATCGTCCTCTCCAGCCTGGATGGGGCCGCCGGGTGCCTCGGAGGATAGCGGACTGGCAGCGCCATTGTTCTGGAGAAGGGGAAAGACGGGCGCATCGCCGTTCGCGTCGATGTTTGTCGGCAGGCCATCCGAGGATCCTGTGCTGAGCACGTCAGGAATACCAAGGTCAGACATTATGGCGGGGCGCGTGTCATGTCCCACAGCCAAAGGCGGACTCGCGAGACTGTTCGCATGCGATGCGACGAAACGCGGAGCTTGGGCGCAGGGAACGGCTCGATCGTTCTTTTGGGTAGGAGCAGCACCAGAGCAATAGATGGCCAAGATAAGCGAGCCGCGCAGGTCAAACAACACCCGGTGACCTGAAGTTATCAAGTGCTCTACCGTGACGCATTAGCCAATGATTGGTGTTTGTCTTCGACGTTCCTTATCACGAGCTGCTGTGGTATAACGATTTAGCCTGTGCCTGTAGACTCCACATCTCAAATGACGTCGCGACGAGAGCGCTCGCTTCAGAGACCGGTTCGTGAAACTGCGTCACATGACTGTCCGGACTAAGTACACAACGGGGCATCATGTATATCACGATCAAGGTTGATCACGCACGCACTTGACAGTAGATAATCTATTATGCATTTTATACAGTAGTCCTTTGTCCATCAACGTCTAGCTAGGTTCACCATAGCAGCTAGTTCCAGACGCCTGAATGTCGCTCCCTCGAGAGAGCATCATGTTAAAACAAAAGCCAAGGCCATGGCCTTTTCGCGCTCCTTTATACTCAGGCCAGCAGTAACTGCATTTCATTCCCCGTTTACCTCCATTTCCGTCTCTGGCTTTTCCTTCGACTCCACTGGCTCCTCTTCCGACTTTTCGACAGGCTCCTGAGGCTTTACGTTCACATCTTCTACCTTCTCGTCGGATTTCTCCTCAGCTGTGGGCTCATCTAACGCAAGGTCACTGCGAAGTTCAGGCAGGAACCGATCGATGCGTTTCCACGTCTCTGACCATAGCTCCTCCTTCGAGGGATCCTTGATTGGCGAAACAAGGTATCCGCTGCTGGCCATGAACAACAAGACGTTCTTGAGGTTCTCGCGGACTGCTTCTTCCTACACGATACCTTGTCAGTGACTTGGTAGCTAGCAATATGCACGGTCAACTTACAAGACTATCTCCCTGGCCACTGTTCATGAGACGATCCATGATCTCGATGATTTTGATCCAGAGATCCAGCATACCGTCCCATTCAGACAGTAGTACCATGTACTGAAGGAACACCTTGCAAAGGAGAGAAGCTGACTGTACTCTCATCTCACTCATGCCATCACGGTCAGATGAGAAGACTTCCGGCTTAAGAAGCTGAAGGATCAAAGGGAACAAGACCTTGCCAAAAATGGCAGTCCACTCCTTCGGGTCACTACGGGTCAGCTCCGGCGAGAGGAGGGATCTTTGCAGGGCAGAAAAGGCCAGCTGTCGCACTTCTCTGCAGGGATTTGCGCATTGTGTCGTTAGAGCTTGGAAGATGGGCAACCAATATGCCGACCAAGCTAGGAAAAATTAGTAAAAGTAGACTAATGATGAGCATCGGCTCTTGGGACGAACCTTCGCTGCTTTCAAGCTGTGATTGCTGCATGAGGTGAGGAATACGATCTGTCATGTTGTACAGCATGTTAACCGCCTTGGATCCCCGGTCGACAGCTTCAGCGTGGCTACAATCCGGGTTAACAAACTATCTCTATTGTGCAATGAGGCAACATACCGCTTCTTGTCTTGTTTTGGCTGCGTTGATCTCTGGGGTCGGGGACTTGGCCTCTGGACAGCAGAGTGCTGAGGACTGGCAGTAGAGGCAAAGTCATTGAGCAACGAGATCGCCGCCTCGTAGTTGTCGGCCATAATGGCTGGCTGCGCCCCAGTGGTGCCCTTTTCCAGAATCTCAAACACAAGCGCCGCTGCTTCGGGACGTTGAGCCAAAGCACGAAGAATAGCCCAAAAGTCGGGAGATGTCATCATTTCGCGCCTTAGTGGCCCGGGCTCGTTAATACAAAGCGCGAGGCCTTGCAACACAAGGTCTGAGTCTTTGCCCAAAGCATCTTGCGGCAGAGTTGAGATAGTATGGAGGAGGAAAGGGACGTTGACAAAGTCGTGATCCTTTTGTCATGTTAGTCTAGACCACTCTGTGTCTCAGTGCCACCACTCACATAGCTAACGTTGAGGAGTTTCAGAGCGTAGAATGCCGCTCTTGAAATCGTGATTGAATGATATCGTTTGGGGTCGCGAAGAACACCTTGAAGGGTATCAAATACCACTTTGCCCATGGTCTCGATGGAAATGGCATCCCTTGTCGCCAGCAGGGTACAAAACTCCAAAATGTATGTGACGCTTGGATCATACTGGAAATGCCCTGGTGCAGCCAGATGGCCGTTGGTGGGAGATGCAGGCATGCTCTCATGTTTGACACTTATCACGGTCGTAGTAGAATCTTCTGGGAGCTGATCAACAAGTGTTTCGACCACTACCTTGGCAATGGGCGCATCGAGTTCGCTGCAACCGCGTTAGTGACAATTAGGTGGATAAAAATCCTATATTACTCACGCAATGTTCTCGAACACGGCACTCATCTTGCATGACTTGATGCAATCAATAGTGCAAAGTGTGCTCTCAAGTTCCTCATCCGAAGGCTCCGGTGGATCATCAGCGGCGTAGCTCGAGATGTAGGAAGTGAAGGCGGAGAAGAAGCCAGTATCTGCATTCCGGGCCACCCGATCAATGACTTGCGAAGGGTTCTGCAACGGTATGGCGGGTAATGGCAGAGTATCCAAGCTACTCGGTGAGAAAGGTGATATCAAAGAATTGGTGAATAAATTGAGCCATATTCGGATAACCTAAAGAAGTTAGCGAGGTGTTCAAGGATTGAGAACAGCAGTTAGACGAACATATTTCCAGCTCTTGCGGATAAGTGCTTCACTTCCAGTAACAACACGGAAGAGCACAAGAGTCGCAAGTTGAGCTCTAAAGTCTCTGCCAAGCTTGACGGCAAGCTCGCTGACCATAACACTGCCATCACCAGCTTGGACCTCTGTGTTGAGTGAGGTGTTGAAGAAAGAGTCTGTAGCCAACGTAGACATGTGACTTAAACAATAGATAATTTGGTCGAGAGCTTCCGTATTCTGGTATCTCGTGGCAATGCGTGCGCATTCATCAAAGCCTGTGACAATTCTGGCGAACACAGCATCGTCGGTGGCAGACATAAACACATATGACAGCGTGGAAACGATCGGCTTCCATGTGGTAGCGAACATGTCAGCATCATAAATATTCGTGTCGCAAATGATCAAGCTTCCAGCGGAATCTGTTTTGACAAGCAATTCCCTCCAGGCATAGTCAAAAGCATGCTGGTTGTCATGTTCGTCTGGGAGAATGATCTCGTTGGACTTAATGGACTGGTAAACGCCCTGCAGATACTCTGGAGCAAAGTTCTTGCCGTTGTTTGTTCCTCTAAGGTTTTTGGCGAAATCTTCCAGCGTCATGCGTTTCTTGTCTTCCAGGTTGGGATTGTGTTGATCAGTGTTCAGCAGAATGATGGCATATGTCAAAATGTAAACCGCATCCTTGTCCGCGACATCATCCGTGGTAGCGTTGTTGCAATACTTCTCGGCAAAGGACTCGACAATGGTCGAAATCAAGGGCGCCTCACCAGGCAAACGGAATGACTCGAGGAACAACCGCAGAGCTTCGTCGACGCGTTTTCCAGTAAAGTCAAACAGGTCCAAGAAAGCGTTCAATATGGCTTCATTGCCTCTCTTGGAAAGAAAGTCGCCGAGCACCTTCTTGTTGACACGTGATGTTCCCTTGAGGAATCGGGCAACTGCCGCAGGATCACTGGCGTCCTCAATAATGCCCTGCGCCTCGAGATAGCCCAGGCCAGCCTTGGGTTTCTCGTTAAACTTGCTCGCCCCCTTAATGATGATCTTCTTCCTTCGTCTCTGCTCTCTCAGTGCGGCAGGGTCGGGAAAGCCTTCGTGAACCGGATCCTCATGCAGTCGCTCAGCAATGAACTGAATGTATCGCAGAAGCGCGTCGAGGCAAAGAGGAGGCACACTTGTTGTACTCCACGTTGCCGAGTCTGGCAGGGCATTCCTGGATAGCAACCCAATCATATCCTCACAAAGATCAGCTCGGTCAACATCACAGTCGTAGTTGATGAAGAGCTCCGCCATGAACGTGGGCATCCTTGACAACACCCCTACACTCTCAACCATAGCCTGGCGAGCATCGGGTTTCCGAGCACCTCCTTCGAGGCCAAGTTTTTGACGGTCTTTGACTGGAACTGGGGTCGATCGCCCACTGCTAGGCTGTGATGATTGTGATGGCTTTACTAGCTTAGGCGACTGCGGGATGCCGGCGTAGAGTGACGGTTCGATTCCGGGTTCCCGAGGAATCTCCACCTTAGGATGAAGGCATGCAACCAAGTAGGACAAGAATAGTTCCTGTTGAAGTTTGAGAACACCGCGACATGTTGACAATAACGTGCCGGCAACAATGAGAGACTCCTGAAGAACAGCCATGTTGTCCGATCTGACCAGCTGAAACAGGTAGCAACATAGACGATCTTCAGCAATTACTGCTAAAGCGGGATGTCGAGAGATAAAAGGTCCAGAGACCTCAAGGGCAACATGAATGATACGCATCGCCATCACCCTCATCGTGTCAGTGTGCTGTCGGTCGTTGGGATCCAAGAAATTAACGAGCACGCGGAAAAGCTCGCGAACGGAGGGCAAGGAATAAGGCCTGAGGTCGACAGACTCCGTTTCCTCACTCGGCTCGCTCGCCGCCAACTGGGTAGCCTCTGAGTTAGGAACGTTTTCTCTGCTGGTTCGCTCGGGGTCTGGAGTCTCCATTCCAGATATCTCCAAGCCGGACGGAGCGGTGGGCAGACTTTGGGCTTCGGGAGCTGGAGCCTCCATCCTCACACTGGCCATGTCATCGTCCACTTGTTGATCCAATGCCTCGGCATTGTCGCCGGCCTCGAATTCGAGGTGCTTGATGTCCTCAAATATGATCTGACACATTCTGACCATAGAAGCCTCAGCAGTCCTTCGCAGTACAGGGGAGAAGCGCGGCTGCGAGCAGATGGCAAGGCCTCGGCCCATCATGTCGCATACACTCTCATCGCTCAAGATATCTCCTCCAGGTCCCGACATCATGTCCTCCATGAGGTTGAGAATCATAAGAAGCACAACCTCGACCTGTCCCGAGTCGCTGATGTCGAATTGACAGTGTGTGACGGCGGCCGAAAGGGATTGCATAGCCAAGGCAAATCGTGGCGACTCTGGACAGATGAAGCCATATGCCAGAAACTTCCGCAACGCGCCGAGGGCAAGGATGGTAATGGGGGCGGCGGTGCCCTTGGCTTGAATGACATGGAGGAAGGGTGCTAGAATTGCGGGAGCATCGAATGATCGGATATCTAGGAGTAGACAAGTCAGCTCTTGTAACAGGGCCAGCAGAGGAAACGAATTGGGAGCGTCGCTGTACCTTTGACTCCAGCAAGTTCATGTCTCAGCTTCCCAAAGCCAGTAATCATGGGATTGTCCTGCATGCTCTTGCCTCTCTGGCCGCGCAATCCCCACCGATTGGTGAGGCCATCATGAGAGGCATCACTGCTGATTCTCGCCGCAGGGCTCTTGCTCCTCCCACGCGGCGAGGGACTCGGCGGTCCTAGGTGAACAGGGTTCGGGCTTCCTCCGAGAATGGCCGACACAGACGAATGTGGCGAGCGTGCGTGCTTCTGGATGGCAGAGGTTATAGAAATGCATTCTGAAATGACCAGGGACACCGGGTCGACAGCGACGGACACAGGGCGGCTTCGATACTGCATCCGAGGATGGAGGTTGCGGTTCTCGGAATTGGAAACCCCTGAGGGCCTAGGGCTGTCCATTATTTCAGGTTGCTGTTCATCGCGACTCATGATCTTATGCGCTTGAAGCCGGTTGTCGAGATCTGCGACCAGGCGATCGGCTTTGGTTCAAGGTGGATGGGGAACTGAAGGTCGGCGGTCGTCGTTGGGCTGTCAGCACCGGCTGCTTGTGATGTCGTAAAAAAGACGACGAGCGACTCTTCGCAGAAGGCCCTTGAGTCGTGTCTCCTCGGGAGAAATCCAGCGTCCGCAGGTAAAAGATCGGGCGCTGCCTGGAAAGTTGCGAGGTTGGATGTTGGGAAGATCAAATCGCTACGTAGTACACTACACTGCTAGCTTCAGGTAAAGGTACCACCAACGGCATCGCGTGGAAGCTGTGCTCTGTTCCTCCTAGGTGTCGTCCAGGGCCCACTCTGATTGGCCACCTGCCATAGCATGATTGGCAGGAGACTCGTTGGAGCCATTACCCCTGGAATAAGGCCAATCTGAAATCTTCCAGAGTGTAAATGGCCGGGGTTTTTACACGATGCTCTGGAAATGAGCCACGCCGAGGCAGACCCAGCTATCAAATATTCTAATAGCACGACTGAAGTTCCTGGTTACTATACTTGCTTGCTTACTTACTTAACCTCAAAATTGCCGCATTTTTAAGGGTCGATAACTTAGCAGAAAAGGAGTAACCAGTCCATCCGAATTGTTGAACCACAAGATACCAAAAACAATCTCCCATAGGTAATAACAATTGACAATTGTCTCTGCATAATGTTCTTCAGATTTGTAGCCAGTATTCGTTGCCCAACCAAACGCCCCTCTACGATACCAAGTACGATATTACCGTCGTACATTGTACACCTTGCCCAACTGTGAAATTCCTCCTGATCGGTCCCAATACCGCTTCAGAAAGTCATGTATTGTACAATAAGTTTCTCCCAGCCAATTCAAGTGATGGCGATGCCAAATACCAGTCGCAAGTCTTGACTATTTGTTTAAGCAGCCGCTTTCTCAACTTTCTGCCCCTGGGGGGCGCCCTTGTCCCCATCTTGCGCGACTGGAGGAGGGTTGACCACTTTTGGCTCTTCCTTAACGACCTTGGGTATACTTTCAGCTTTTGCTGGGACTTCTGGCTCACTGCCCTTGTGTGGCATAGCCATGCCATCTCGATTGGGGGCTTTGGCATCACGGACCGCCTGTTGCTGAGCCACAAGGTCCTGCATCTCCTGCTTATCCTTCTCCCACTCGTTCCTAGTGTCGCTATACTCCTCCTTGATCTTTTGCTGGTTCTTCTTCTTTTCCTCTTCCTCCTTTTCCCGGGCGAGTCGCTCCCGCTCCATTTCCTAGTTGCCGAGTTAGGATAAAGAGTCTTGCAAAGTTTAGAAAACGGGAAACAACTAACCTCCATGTGGCGGATGTCATCCACACTAGGTTCATATAAATGCCAGATCGTATAGTGCGGTAGGCCCACAACCGAGTAGCCCATTCTCTTGGACATCTTGCAAATACATGTTAGCATCATACGCATCACAAATATCAGTGAATGGGCTCTTACTTTGCCGAAACCTTCGGTTTCAGCATGCTTTTCGAAGCTGAAGGCTGGGAAGTGAACACCAGAGCGGAAAACCTTGGCCTTTGCCAAGATACTGACACCTCCAACACCGTCAATCTCCATTTCCATATCAGGATCACCAAAAGGATCACGAAGATAGGCCAAATGCGGCCTCCATGTAGCATACTCAGCGTAGCCCTCAACAATGACTGCGTCCTCGTCGAGTGTATCAGCGAGTGCCAGAGCTGTCTCCGACTCCTGCCACGAGTTCAGATCATAAGGCTGCTCTCCGCCAAGCCAATCAGGCAGGGGCCGCCAAACATCTGGTTATGCATTAGCACCTAAAGATTGAGACAGAGCTCAGAAGTTCTAGAGTCTTACTTGGAACAATAACGTCCTTGTTGTGGCGCATAAGGTCCTCCAAGATAGTAAAAGGCGCTGTTTCCACATCCACGTCACGCCAGTAGACCCATGAGTGATATGGTCGTAAAGCTGCGCTCAACAGCCAGTTACGAGCTTGTGCCATAAGCTTTCGTCGACTAGCCTGGGCAGCAAAGCCATGACGGCTCTCGACATCCTGATTGACCTTCTGGCCAAAATCCTTCTCAATAATGGAGATCTCGCCGTAAGGCTGTTTGGGATCCTCATCAGCTTGCAGTGCCTCCAGGCTGTTCGATAAGACGTTGAGGGTGTTGTCTTTTGAGTCGGAGACAAGGAAAGCCAGATCGATCAGGTGGTGCGGATAGGTGAAATTACGCAAATGAGCAAAGAACATGGACAGATGCGCTTCAGCATCACGAAGAGGTACACATAGAAGAATGCGCTCCTCTCGTTCCCAGCCACGAGCAGTGCCTTGGACGTTAGTCAGGTCGTAGTATCGAACCGTTTCGAGCTCGGGGGTGCCGCTGGCAGAGAGGAGGCCGAACGAAACGAGCGAGGCGACGGGGCTGGACGGCCATAACCACAAACTGAGGACGAAGAAAATCGCGGCGACAACGGCGAAGCGGGCGATGAGCTTCTTGCGGCGACGTTGGGCAGGTGTCAATGTTCGAGGTTGAAACCTGATGGGTAGCAAAGTGTCAGCAAGCGTCAAGATACGCGACACTCGGAGAAGGGCAGCCCTATAGCTTGCAGAAGCCCTAAAGCTTGCAGAAGATATGCTAAGAGCATACGTACTTGTGTGGAGAGATATCAAAAGTGTTTCCGCGTGGATAGCCATTGGAGAAGGCGGCGGCGTGGTGCCGAGGCATCATCTTGGAGTTGCTGGTTGGCGAGGCATAGGATGGCATTGAGCAACGTTCGCGCGGAGACGCTCCGCAGCGCGTCCCTTTCTCGCACCTGAATTCGAGCTTGCGGGTTTTCGTATGCGGAGTAACGATCGGTAGACAGTGAGAATGCAAGGTGAGGAACCTAGTAGACAGGTTGTCGTCGAGGAAGCGGCGCGCAGGGGAAGCAATGCCAATAAATGGATCAACTAAAGTACTTGAGGTCACGGCGAAGCACAGATGCCTATCAAAGTGGCCTTTTTTGTGCGTACAGCCCTCGATCTCTCAGAGTTGGATTCGAGCGCGCAGTCGGTACGACGGCTGTATCGTTTATCGTCTTGCGTCGTTGCAATGGTCGCAGGAGAAGTGTCGTCGCGCAAAGGCAAAGTGGCTCTAAGCCGATCGAGTTCTGGGGAATGAATACGAAGCCCTGCGTGCCAGGGCGGGATGACTGCTGAAATGCATGTGTTCAGGTACCCTTTAGTGGAGGGAAGGGGTCAAGGGGTGGTTTCTGATTGGATCCTTTTAGGTCTGCCTAAGATATCAGAGGCTAAGCCCCTGTCGGGTTTGAATAACACCTTGACAAGACCTCACTACAGAATCCACCCAACCAAGTTTGCCCCGAGATGAGGCCTTGTGAGAGTGTCAGACACAGGGCATGGACCGGAACGCGATGTACCCCTACGGAGTAGTAAAAGTGATGTCCACCCATATGGCCCAACTTCCATGTTATGTCCCTCTCCAACCTCCTAACGACATGAGCTAAAGGTTGGATACGCGATCGCCTCATAACGTACCTTACAGCATGTACATCTAGGTTCTGGGACGGTCACGTCCTTAAACGCGCGCAAGAGGGCGCAAATTTTGAGTTCACCTGTAAAAGGCGACACGACTGGCCTTTTGACCACATGCTAGAACTTCATGACATGACTAAGTAATTGCTGGATGATATCACTTTAAGGCCGAACATCAACCGTCGAACCTTTTGTTATAGACACACAATGGTCACAGAATCAGGAATCATGAAGGTGAGATCGTCAATCATTACCAGTTTTATTGATAATATCCTACACCGTCTCCAGCCCAGGCACCTGAGCCACTCACTTGAATCGCTTTGCCAAGTTTCGAAGCGCTAATCCAGATATGTGGAATATACCTACGGCCGTGAACCTTCTACCGTGTTAGCCACTGCGGGATGCAATCAAGGTAGAAAACCAAAACGTCAACGGTTGGAGGGGTGTATATTTATTCAGACAAGCCGTTTTTACTCAGTCGTCTCAACCGGCCCTGAATACTGACAACCCAAAACGAGCTGCCAATATCCCTGACACTGGAGTCAGCATGACGCTACAAGAGCAACTCCACAACCAGTCATCGGGTCACCAAAGCGACCCTACGGTGCGGGAGGGTGACTTGGCCAAGATGATGTCGTTGAATGGATAGAACTTATATCATCATGAAACACTCTTCCCATTGACGACTCGGTTTTCACGCAGCACACTTACTTGACAAACTAGTGTGAAAACAATGTCCACTGTCGCGAGGGAATAGTTCCTGCCACTTGTGTTTTGGTCAGCCTAGAGTATCGCAAGGGTGCGCCATACAGAACGTGGTTTGAAGGGTAGGTATCAGAGATCTTGGTTTGGTAATTGGAAGTCTTCATTTTGGTTCAGAAGCAGAACTGAAAATGTTTTCTCATCATCGACATGTTGTGTGTGGGGAAAAGAAAAAAAATGCGTACGAACCTCGGCGAGAAATTTTCAGTCTTGTCAACTGACAATTAGTAGCTGTAGCAGAATATAGCACTTTTTCACAGTCAGTGAACATGAACTCTGTTGGGGTTTCTTGTAAGAATGGAATGATGGGGGTAAAGATCAGATGGTAGTGCATGTTGTTCAAACGCTCAGGTATCGCGGGAACAGTGGTGAGAAGAATCATCATTTGAGCGCGAGGGAAGATCGCGTATAGCTTAGACGTACCTGATGAAAGTGTCACCAACAGGGAAGCCGCAACCGCTCAGACGAACACCACAACAATCTCCACAGCGTTGTCAAATCTCACAAGGCTTTGCTTGCTGATGTTCGTCGAAGTGCAGGCTCCCGAGGGTGATGTAGAAGAAGAAGAACGGAAAGTAAGAACGCCAGTCTGCAAGAAAATTTGAAGGAGAAAGATAGATGGGTCTGTGGATGACTAAGCACTGCGATAAGGCGACAGTGCCCACTAATTGCATAACGGAGTTAGCCATCCCTGCGACCAAATTCTGTGCCCGAATCCTGATGAAAGCCATCACTGACTGGCAAATTCTCAGGAAAATGGCTGATCGACGGCGCATCAACGGTCCTGGAGGCGCAACTGTACCGCCTGTCTTTGAAGCAGGTGGACTAACTACGTCAAGCCGGACGCGGCCGCCAAATGGCATCCGCGCGCAATGTCAGTTCTCTTACTCAAATGACTATTATCACAGGGGACTAATACTTCATATAGATCTGAAGACTGGGGTTACGCCATCTGCTTCTGGCTCAGCATATCTGGAAATCGAATCTCAAGATGCCTCGGGTAGCAAAGGCATGAAACTGACCTGTACGGTTCATGGGCCTAGATCTCTGCCGCGATCAGCTCCCTTTTCTCCTCACATGGTTCTCTCGACTCATGTCAAATACGCTCCCTTTGCAACACGCCAAAGACGAAGCTATCTTCGAGACTCCAGCGAGCGTGACTTGAGCACTCATCTGGAAGCAGCCCTTCGCGGAGCTCTCATTGCAGACCGGTGGCCCAAGAGCGGTGTTGATGTAATTGTCAGCATTATCGAAGGAGACCAGGCTCGGCAAGTAGCGGTCGAGCAAGGAAGCGAGGAGTGGGACATGATGAATGTTCTCAGTGGCTGTATCACAGTTGCCGCAGCCGCTCTCGCCGATGCCGGTATCGACTGCGTGGATACTGTTTCTGGGGGAGTTGCAGCGCTGGTGCCTGGCGAGGACAATGCCGAACCCATCACAGTGCTCGACCCGGTCCCATCAGAGCATAAGGAGATCCTCGGAGCCTGCTGCGTGGCATATCTCCCGGCACGAGACGAGATCACGAATCTGTGGCTGAAGGGGAGTCTACCTGACGCCAATCTCCATCGAACGCTTGTTGCGCGGGCTGTGCATGCTAGTAAGGGTGCCAATCTAGCAGTTGCGGCGTCTCTCAGTGAATCTGTGCTTGTGGGCTGATAAGGTAGAGGACATGATAGGCGGCAGGCCTGGATGCATCGCGACTCCTTCTTGAACAGCGCTGGCATGGCTCTCCAAAAGACGAAAAGGCTCCGGAGTGGTCCTCATCTTCGGGCTTGAAAGGCGGAGACATTTAAAAGCCGCCTTATGCAGTATGCTGGCTCTTGCCTGTCAGCAAGAACTTATCTCAGCTATAGCGGGTGGCCTAGGAACAGGGCCTTGAGTTGACGAGATTACTGCGCCGTAAGCCAGACGCCATCTTGAGCGTCAGTGAAGGCACTCAACCTGGAACTGTTGGAGTAGGTCGACGATGGGATAAGCCCAACAGCATGGCACATTTCTGTGCTCTGTAAATAATATTATGTCTTCGGATAGGTAGTCAAAACAGAGACACACTACCAACTGGTTGCAATCCTAAGTTCCGATGATACCTCCTGTAGGCTCTATTTAACCAGTAATGCCAGCCAATGTTCACAACAGCGAGAACACGTCGAAGTGTGAATATTTGTGTTGTTAGTAGCGCCTGTAGTTTACTGGCCACTGGCTGTCTCTTTTGCACTGTGCACTGGCTCAAAATGGGTGCGGAATCCTCCTCGTGGTTTAAGCTCGCTGATTGAGTGACCGCCAACGCCTGCAATTACCTACCGGGCTTGACCGGCCCAGGTTAGCCCGACTCAGTCGACCTGGACCTGCAGGTAACTTGAAGGTACCCAGCGAAGCTCCACCGGGCAAAAGGCACCTTCCGCTCGCCGCATCATTACCCCAGACCAACAGAGCCAGAAGCCGCCGAATCAACTTTTGCACCCACCACCAAAGAACGAACCTTGCTGGGCATCTTTGGCGAGAGGACGCTTCAAAATGTTCTGGGGGAATCTCATCAAATCGCTCTTGTGAAATGCACCCACTCCGACCATCGCTTGTCCGAATTCCACCCCTCCCGATACTTCGACGGCTCTGTCCTTCGACTCTCACATCGACTTCCGATACCGATACCTGACAGCTTCACCGCAGGTCATGGCCCAGCTTGTGCCTTCGTCGCCATCACCCCTTACGAACCTCTCCCCAGCCAGCACAGGCGCAAACATCGCCGGCGTTTCTGCCTCCTGGTATAACCCTACAGCCTGGACTGTCAACGTGACGCGTTATGCGCCCATTCTTGAAGACCTCGCCTGGGCTGGTCCCCGCATCGTAAAGAAGCTCGGGTCTTACATCTCTATTCCCGACGCCCTCGAAGCGGCATCAGATGGTCCGCATCATATGCCAGCAGCTGCTGATGCGAACGCCATATTGGTCGAGGCCGACTCGACCATTCACGACATCATGGAACCCCTCGTCGTTGCCGGAGGCGCGGATACACTTGGAGCAAATGTTGAGGCTATCGCTCCCACTGCACGTCTGTCTGTTGATGGTGCCCGTGGCCTTGGCAGCGTCTTTGGATATGCCACGAGCAAATGGGCCATTTGCTGCATCGCCATGGCTATCATTCTAAACCGAACACACATATTCGCGGCAACTCGACGACGCTTACGCCTCCGATGGCCAACAAGACTCTTGCTACGGCTTCTACCAGTCGTCTTACTCGTGCTACAGGCTCGTCGGCTACTCCAATCTATCCAGTGCCAAACATCGCCCGACTTTGCCGCGTTGCGCTGGGGAAATGCAAGCAAGAGCTCTGACCTCATGTTTTCCCAGAGAAACGCCTTCCTCAACTCGCTGAGCTCAACTTTGTTATTATCTGCCTCTGACGAGCAGTCTTGTCTCGCTGTGAGAATGATTCCGTCAGATCCATCGGGTTCTGCTCGCGACCTATCGGGATCTCTTTCGCTACTCTGGCCTCTATTCGGAACCTTCTGTCTTAGTCAATTCCTCGAGACCGTTTCGTGCGCAGTACAGGGTCGTCCCGTTGCTCCCGAGACTGGCATGACACTCTTTGAGCAGTCTCTTGCCTTTGCTGAAGCCGATGCTGCTATCAGCAATCAGCTCGGCTGGGGCCTCTTTGCCAAGGGGCGTTCTGCCGATACTTCGTCCTCTGCTTTAGGCAGTGCCATAGCTCTAAGTCGATCGATGATTATGAAGCGCGTCAACACACCGCCAGAGGTTCTCTTGGTTGCCTTCTTGTCATCCATGACACACATCACCAGTCATATTTTGGGTATCTTCAACTTGCAAGCTAAGTGGCGACTTGTTAGCACAGGTTTCTGGGGCTTGTGCTTCATGGGTAGTATTGTATGGAGCGCCGTGTCTTTTGACCTGGATGACCCATCTTCTCAAGGGCTTCTGAGGTTTCCAACAGTCTGCATAGTGGGCTTCGTACCACATGTTCTTGTCCTTCTTGGTATCGTGGTGTGCCTTTTCATCTATGCATTGGCTCTATTTCTCTCCGCCTCATCTCACCCTTCAAGTCCTGGCACGGCCTCTATGACTTTCCATCAGCGTCTTGCTCATGCCCATGGAAACATGCAAGCCAACGTTTCCCTATCGGAGATCCGTATCACTCGGGAAATGGACTTTTACACGGCGCTTCTCCGGACCGGATTCAGTGCCATCACAATGGCCAGTGAGGCTGTCTACCTTAACGAAGATAGGGGCGTTAGTCTTAAGCGGCACACGTGGCTCGAAGAGGAGAGGTTCAAGGAGGCAGAGGAGTTGCAGAGAAAGTTTCTCGGTGGTGGCTTACCAGACTCACGCTACGATCAGATTGGCGCTATAGGCCTGATTCCTGTGAAAGGTGGGCCAGCTATTGCTTCGAACGGGTACGCACGGGAACGTGCAGCACAGAAAATTCCCAAAGGTCGTGGCGAGAGAAGCCTCCGCGTTGGCATTGGAGCAGCCGAACGAAGTTCTCGCTGGCTGATGGCCCTTGAGTTTTTACTCAGTATTAACAAGCTACTCGCAAGGCTGGGCGCCAAATCTCTGCTATGGTGTCTCGCTACCCTGCGTATCCGATATCGACCAGGCTGGCTTCTATGGGTTGCTCGACACCCAAAAAGCATCAAGAGCCAGAACAAAAGCTCTGGTCGCAGCCAAGCACGAGGCCGAGGGACGTTCTCTTTCGATGAAAGGGGGCGTAATCTGAAGACAGATGGCGCAGACATTGAAGCCGAGTTTAGACGCGTGAGCGGTGGTGGCGGCGGCGATGAAGGGGAATTGGACACAGAACTGTACAGATACTGGTTGAAGGGCGGCTGGTGGGGGTCGACTGATACAAGCGGTGACTTTGAGCCGCACTCAGACGATGAATTTGACACTACAAGTGTCATGTCGATGTCGACGACAGGCGAAGGCGTGGACGATTACCAAAACTGGGAATCTGACGACAACGATGACGGGCAGAGGACGCCCACTCAACGTTCGCCCCAAGTCACTCGCGAAAGCACGCCGTTTGTCGACAGTCCTATGCAGATCTCGGATCTTGCGCGTCTACTCCATCCCAAAAACCCTGAAGAACGGGAAGAGGCAAGGACTCTCTCGGCTCATCTTCAGAACGAGGGCATCATGACACGCTCAAAGTACCAGCGAATGGAGGAGCTGCAGCGCACACGCATCCTCACAATGCCTGGATCGGGCCTCCTACAACCCGGAGCTGCTACCATGCCATCAGGTCGCAACACCAAGCTTGGTCCCGACGAGGAAGAGAGGCTACTTGAGCAGCTACTTCTCTCGCGGCGAGAGTCCAATTCCTCAGAGACATCTGCGACAACATCTTGGGAAGAAGGAGGCTCGGGATTTGGAAGCGATGGCCCTCAGTGCGTGGTATGTCAGAGCTCACCGCGGACTATCATTGTATGGCCATGTCGGTGCTTGAGTCTCTGCGACGACTGCCGTGTCTCTTTGGCTATGAACAATTTTGACAAGTGTGTCTGCTGTCGCCGGGAGGTAATCAGCTTCAGCCGCATCTTTGTGCCTTAGCCGCCCTCACGGTCATCACGATGCTCGCATTGGACGATGGAAAATGAATCGGGATTCTTTGGAGGATGCTGGGCTATGTGTGATAGATACACAGGGGTTTTTATAATACTTTGTCTTCTTTGCACATGTCCATTTCTTAGGGTCAGTTCTGGAGTTGGTGGCAATCGTCTGAAGAAATTATGGCAAGTTATCCTGTGGTGGTTTCGGTCCTTTCACAACATGCGTTTTGACAAGATTTTATTCAGGAGGGTCTACATAGCAGCCCATTCAATACTAAATGTTCTCATCTGGCCATCTGACCCTGCATCCGTCCTTGGCTGCTGGGACCCTATCAAAAAAGCCTTCTTCACCGCTGTGGCAAGGCGACCTCCTGCTACGATGTCCAGAACAGGAATCTCCTCGTCCCAACCGTACTGATTTGCCATGAAATGTGCGTGAAATCTAAGTGGGTCGCCTGGATAGACGCTGTATTTAGCACCGAAACGGAGACCAGGTGTCATGTAGAAGCCCGACGTGAGGAGGAAACCGCATAACGGTCCCTGTGTCGGCTTCTCGGCATGGCAAATCCGATCTACCTCTGGAGAGATCAACGATCCGCTGTAAGTAGGAGTGACGCCTAGAGACTTAACAGCTGCATCTGATGGACGTGGAGAAGGTTCAGGCCGATCACTTGAGAATAGAGCATCGTCATCTGGATTGCTAGGGGCTGTCCGGGAGGCTGGCGGCCGGGACCTGCCGTGTTTAGCTGCCACCTCGGCTGCTCTCTTTGCATTCTTTTCTGCAAAAACCTGCTGGGCAGTATGCTTCTTTGTTCTGAGCGAGTCGAGGTACAGGCGCCTCGCTTCAGGGCTGGGGTTGCGCAGCACGGCTTGGTGAGCAGCTACGTCGTCTACGAGATAAGCCACCTTCTTCCGCACCAGCGACTCGGCCTCTTCAGGACGAAGCTCAATCGGAAGGCCCAGAAAAATGTTCTGGGTTGGCTGATGGGGGGCTGTTCCGGTCAGAGTCCCGTTGATACTCTCGTTCCGACGGAGGAAAGCAGCAGCCTCGGAGTCGAATATGAGATATCGACCTGCGATCTTGGAGATCCGGACTGGGACTGGGTCCGATGATGGAGGCATGATATCTGATGAGCAGCGCACGTTAGCAAATGCTCCGACTGTGGTGATGGAATAGCAAAAAAAGATAAATAAGAACAACATCATAAGTCGTCTTCGTAATTGTATTTTGTGTCGTCACAGAAAATCAGGGGATTGACAGATAATAGTGTATAATCATTGTGTCCATTTGCGCAAAATTGCGCGCGAGTAAAAGAAACTGTTTAGACATACCTTTGGAAGTTGATGATGACAACCAAGAGAAAGAAAAGGATGAAGGGTTGGAGCTGGAGCTTGTTTTGAGGTGATGAAAATTTTAGAGTGTGGAGCCAGGACATGATAAGATAAGGCAGCCCAGCGCCCAGTGCAGGCAAGCTTCCCAACCACCGCAGAGCGGTAGGGCTTGGAGCCGAAACCGTTTGAATGATGGATTGCCGGCGGCTTTCTCTTTTTAAAGGATCGTTTTCGGGCGGTTTCTTCAGAAATCAAGGCTCTCCTTCTTTGATTCGCTTGGTTTGGAGGGCCTAGCTGTGTCCTCTTCATCTCCAATTGGCGGAAGGCTGAAAGGCGTAATTACCAGCCCACTGGAGCTGCTGAGCTTGAACGAGAGGTTCTCTCGGTTCCAGGTGCCCTCCAAGCCACCGCCCTTCTCGTGAAAACTGGGAAGACTATGGGCACGTAACAAACCCTGGCCCTTGTCTTCACTGCCTGGCTCCCGGGTGATGGGAGCCTGATGTTGCAGTGGGATCAATTCAAGAACTCCGTCAGAGAGCAATTCCATCCACTTGGTCAGACCAGACGAGCGCGGGAACAGCGTTATAGGAATGGTCAATAGCGCCGTGACCTGGGTCGGGAACCGCCGCATGAGCGCTCTCAAAGCGTGCAGGAACCTGAGGATCTCCCGCGGCTGGCTGGAGGCGGAGTTGTAGAGCGTGGGAGAGAGGAGGCTGGGTACCACAATCCGATGCACGGTTGAAGGGGGCGAGTTCTTAATCTTGGAGGTCACGTCGGCAATGAACCTCTGGAATGGAGTTTGTGTCGGTGATGCCAGAGGACCTTCTACCGGCGTTGCGTGAAGCTGCCCCTTGATCGCGTTGTTCTCGAGGCGCTTGCTGAGTTCGAAGCCATGGCAGAAAATGCTTGCGGTCTGTCCGGGCCCTGTGGAAACTTGAGGATCTACGGTTGCTTGTCAGAGCCACGCTCGGAGAGAAGGGGGGG
>JADBHU010000963.1:0-18155 GCA_017140155.1 Fusarium devonianum
CCGCAGGACCGGCAGCACCAGTACGTCTTCCTCTCATCTCCGAATGTTGCCTATGGCTTGCGGTTCACAACCTCCAACCTGTCTTCAGAAAATGTGGGCATTATCACAAGCTTGAGCTGGTGCCGTTACTGCTCTACGGAGCCAGCAGCGCCCAGCTCTTAAACAAGACCGCGCCCTTCCGTACCCCGGGAGCGCACCCGCTCATTCATCCCACAACCTCCACCCCGCCACCTCCGAATCCTCCGTCCCCTCCGCTTCATCTTGAACCCTGCCCCTCCCAGTCTGCCCCTCTCCTCCAACTTTTTTCCGCCAGAATCGCCATGTTGACCAACTGGTTTTCGCAACCCACAGGCACCCGTTCTTCGGCCGATGCCGGTCCCGATGCCGAGGATGACACCCAGGTCATGGAGCCCGATCAGGGCAATGGTGAGCGCTTCCTCTCCCAGTCCGTTCGTTCTGCGACGATTTCGCCGCATCGCCGCAACTTGCGCGACTGCATCTTTGCGCGCCGTTTCGGCCTCGTGCTGACGGAGCAAATCTGATCTAGTCCTCTCGCATATCATCTCACAGCTACGGCCTGGAGCCGATCTGAGCCGTGTTGTCCTTCCTACCTTCATTCTCGAGCCTCGCAGCATGCTTGAGCGAATCACAAAGTGAATCTCCATCTCTCAAGCCATCAAGCTCCTACATTAACGCCTTTGCCTACAGCTTCATGTGTCATCCCGAGATGCTACTTCACATTCCGACCATAGATGACCCTGTCGAGCGCTTCGTATCCGTAGTCAAGTTCTACCTCAGCGGGTGGCACATTCGTCCTCCGTGAGCCTGCACCCGTTTCCACAATGACTTTCCAGCCACTGACCGTGCGTAGAGGTGTCAAGAAGCCGCTGAACCCCATTCTCGGCGAGATATTTACCTGCTACTGGAACTTGGAAGACAACAAGCGCGCCTACTACATCTCGGAGCAAACCTCTCACCACCCACCCAAATCGAGCTACTTCTACATGGCCCCTGATCATCATATTCGCATCGATGGAACACTCAAGCCGCGAAGCCGGTTTCTCGGTAATTCTGCCGCCAGTCTGATGGAGGGGATCGCCTTCTTGAACTTGCTTAACCGCGGCAAGGATCCGGCAAAGGGAGAACGATAGTATGTCAACCCACGGCTCAGCAACGACTTATGACCCAACCTTGTCTCTGCGAATGATTTCTCTCGCGACTCCTCACGTTGATGAGATGGAAACTCAATCAGATTCTAACTGTCATGATAGCATTATAACTCAACCGAACATGTATGCTCGAGGCATCCTCTTTGGCAAGATGAAGTACGAACTTGGAGATCACAGCTTCGTTCGATGCCCTGAACTCGACTTGGTTGCCGATGTAGACTTCAAGGTAAAGGGCTGGGTTGGTGGAACATACAACGGCATTGGCGGCGTCATCAAGAGGGAAAGCACTGGTGAGGTTCTGTTTGAGCTATCTGGACTCTGGAGCGAGGAGATGTACATCAAGGACATGACTGTAAGTGACGAAATCGGGGCTTTGAGTAAGCGGGGACTGACAAACAGCAGACTGGCCACCGAGAAATGTTCTTTAACGCCAACAGATCGAAGCCCTCTCCACCACAGGTGCGGCCGATCGCGGAACAAGATGAACGGGAATCCCAACGACTATGGGACAGCACAGCCAGGGCCGTCAAGGAACGAAACCACGAGCTTGCTACGGATGAGAAGACAAAGATCGAAGATCGCCAGCGTGAGGAAGCTGCCCAACGAGCTCAAGAAAACGTCGAGTGGCATCCGCGACTATTTAGAAGAGTACATGGAGGTCCTGGAGGCCCTGAGGAAGGCGAAGAAGACCTGGAGTGGGTCATCAATGCCCATATGTAAGTGCTGATACGGGTATATTGATATCGGGTAGCTAACGAGTCTGCAGCGACCATGCCGCAAGCCCCGAGAAACAAGCTCAGCAGGTCATGGCTATCTATCCGATTGTTGATGGCCAGAAGCCAAACCAGTGGCATGTGATACCACCTCACAGCCCTACCACCGAGAAGCTCGTCAACCCTTATGACGCCAAACCCTCCGAAAACCACATCGATGACAGTCTCATTAACTTTGATGACACGCCCGCGCCTGCTGCTGTGAAGTCCGAATCCGCTCAACCCCCGCCAGCAATTCCAAATTCGCAAACCGTACAACCTCCGCAAACAGCTGCGCAGCCAGAGCCCGTCAAGCCCACGAGAAGCGAGGCCGAAATCCATACCATGTTGAGCTCTACCGGAAAACCAGCCGATGGACCCCTCATCGACTTCTCAAGTGACCTAAAGAAGGATCTCCCATCTACAAGGCAGTAATAGAAACACAAAGTCGAATATGATTTTTTTCCCCCCTAAGCACTGCAGAACGAGAGCGAGATCGGGGTTGTTTTTGGAAGAATTGGACTAGGATCGTGACCAGGAGGGTTAGCACTTATCAACATCGGCGTGAAACGGGATCAGTTATACAGGGATACCATTGTACGTAACTGCATTATTAGTGGGTTTACAATGAGTAGTAAGGCTTCACTCAACACCGGCCCTCGCTGGAGGTGATGCATACAGCTTGCCAATGAGAACGGCGAGACCACATGTGATGTGTACGAACAATCCACGTGGAATGGAATCGTTAATAAACCCCTACATGAAACTAACCAAACCCGCAGTCCCTGAACGCCATAATCCGTGCCATCCGTAGAATGTTCTTTTTTTAACATCAAGCTTATCAGCTGCATGATTGAATTACGCAAATATCTAGAATCGTCGCCTCGAAGGCTCGGGTGTCGGGGAGCGGCTGGCACTCTTCTCGTCACGGCCACGCGCCTTGAGCCACTTCTTGGTACTGAGGGTCAGGTCGCGGTCGAGCTCCTCGCTGGGGTTCTTTCGGTGGATGAAGTTGCAGAAGCCGCCACGGACACAGCCCTCGCCTGAGTTTAGGCGACAGCACGCCTCGCGGAAATCGGTAACGGGGCTGAGCTCGCAGTAAATAGGTCGCGCGGCGTACCACCTGCTGTTGAGCTCATCGCAGGCCTTTTGTGCAGATTCTTCGTACTTGAAGCGGGCGTAGACGTTTCCAATGAGGTCTGTTGGTCACGATGTCAGCATTTCTGCGAGGTAACATGAGAAAAGGACGTGGGTATAGTGGGACGTACGGTCATTGTTGTTGTCGCAAACAACGAGCTCTTCTAGCTCGCCGTACTTGCATAGCTCGCACCAGATATCTTCGTAGAAGGCGTCGAAGTGGTTCTGCAGCTGGGACGGGTTCATGCGGTTCTTGGGATCGTAGGCCGGATTCTGGTAGAGGTTGGGCATGAGGACGGTCTGACTGTAGGAGGGTTTGACGTGCTTCCGGGAGCAGCGGTCGCCGTGACGGCAGGCGCCGATTTTCTATATGCGCCGCGCATAAGTCAGTGATCTGAGGAGCTTTGCGAACTGGGGGACGCGATCAATACGCGATGGGAGAACTTACAAAGTAGAATGAGCAGTTGACCTTGTCAAGCTCGGTGCCGAAAATCGAGGCGAGGAAGTTGGCCATATTTGCGGATCTGGAGGGAGAGGAACGGCGACGGGGACAGTGGCTGATGAGGGTGGATGGGAGAGCTGGGGAAGTTTTGAGATAGAGATGTTGGCGCAATGGCTATAGCCTTGCGAGGGAGCGCCACAGGTGAATGGTGAGGCTGAATCACGTGCGTGGCAGAGAAGATCCCAGAATCTGTGGCTTGGTCAGCCACAGCAACTAGCGCGGTCTAGGCTGGTTGAGCACCCAAAAATGGCTTTGGCCAATCTCGTTGCCTCTCCCTGAGACAAGTCGAGGCGCCACCCCTGAAACGCTAAAACAGCTTCCCCAGCTGCCCAGTCCTTTCCTGGCAATTGGTTCATTAAAATCGGCCAGGGACTGGCACAAGAGAAACGCTGGGACCAGGTGCTCCCACGACCGAAGTCTCCTAATAAGGGTTCACCAGCGACAACAGAGACACCTCCCCTCACGATCGAACGACTTCTGGACCAGAGACGTCTTCTTCTTCCTTCGAGGCGCCTAGGCAATGATAACGATATCATAAGTCATCTCTTCTCCATCCCCTCCTCCGTCGCGCTTTCAGCCTTGTCCCCTTGACCTGCTGCTCAAGGATGGACCAAGCAGACATCCCCGCGCTGCTGGCGCGCCTCTCGAGCGATGAGGATGCCTCGCGCAAGATGGCCGTGTTCAAACTGCAGAACTCGATCAACGATCCCGCATTCGCCGATGTCTTCATCTCCTCCGGCGGCCTCGTCCTGCTCCGCCGACTCATCATGACAGCTGGCGGCAACACCCTCGCGTACTCGCTCCAGAGCCTGACGCGCCTGCTGGAGGTCGACATGGGGTGGGATATCTTCGAAGGCCCAACGGCCAGCGATCTTGTCGAGCGCATCGTCCAGCTTATCGTCACCAATCCCCTGGTCAATATCTTGAGAGGCGCCATGTCCATCCTGGTCGCCCTCGTCAGCCATTCGCAGTCGAACCGAGGCGGTGCCGTGAACAGGGCACCAGGGACCTTTGGCTTTCGCGCGCTGAAGCCTGCCGTCGCTGTGTACCCGCAGTTCTTCGAGCTGGTCATACAGCAGCTGCAGAGCGCGGACCACGCCCTGTGCGCCAACTCCCTGATGTTGATCAACGCACTGATACGAGACGCTGTATCGAGCGACAGCACAATGAGCGCCGGCAAGGCCAACGCAGGCTCGGGGGAGGAGTGGGCCAAGTTCATCAAGCGGCTACAGGACCTGGGGCTGATCAAGGCGGTTTACAAACTCATGCAGAGCTCTGCGCTTCAAGATCTGGCGCATCCTGTGCTGGAATTCCAGTCCTTGACAAAGGTTCTACTGAGAAAGTGGCGCGAAGTAGAGGTTGATCTGGAGCGGCCAGAGCACCGGCGGGCGCTCAAGGGGCTACACTTGGCGAGCGCGCCGGATCGAGGTCCCGTCAATGGGCATTCTCCGGGGAACGACGTGCACGAGAAGTCGGCAAAAAAGGAAAAAGAAAGCAAGCGGCACAACCCGGAAAAGTGGAGGAGATTGGGATTTGAGACGGAGAGCCCTGCGCAGGAGTTTGGCATGACCGGGTTCTTGGGCATGATGGATCTAACGGACTATGTACGCAAGAACGAAGATGGCTTCCAGAAGATGCTGCTGGAGCAGGCTGGGAAGCCCGCCTTTGAACGTTGCCCCGTTGCCAGGGCGAGTTTTGCGGTTACGATGACGCTGTACGACCATTTTGATGTCGACAAGATGGAGCTGGACGATACCAGAGGCCATCAGTTGCGGGACGCGGAGGATCACGACAGGCTATTCAGGCCCCTGCTACTTCAATGGTCTCGGCTACACACCGCAGGCTTACATGCCTTCTTCCGAGTATGGAAAGTTACCGGCGCGGAGCAAGGCGACTTTGACAAGGTGGCTGAGCTGGTGCGGATATTGGTAGATCATGTTGTCGGGATGGCAAACAGATTCAAAGACGTGCTGGAGGTGGAGGAGGAGATGCTGGAGTATGATGTGCCACGACTACGGGACGAGCAGATGGAGCTGCTTGAGATGTCCTTTGAGGGAATGTGGGGTCAGCATCTGCAGCAGGTGAGAGATGAGTTAAAGCAGGAGGCACTGCAATTCGTCAAAGAGCAGAGAATTCGATGCCTTCTTCAAGGGTCTTGGTTCTCGAAGCCGACGCCCAAGCGAGACAACAATGGCGGAGCTAAGCACCGGCTGTTCACGCCTACGCCTTGGAGATATGCCAAGCTATCACACAACCGACGATTCCTGCATTACGCCGATTTCGAGGAGCAGACGGCACAAGAGCCCGGGCTAGACTCGCTGTCCGACAAGGTCGACTTGAGCACCATCAGCTCGGTCGTGTCCAACGTATCGGCGCCTAACGAAGACGCGAACAGCATGACGAATGACACGATGGGCAAGAACGGGGTAGCATACCCCAAGTCAACAACAAAGATCACCATCTACAGCTTCGTCAACCCGGCCGAGGCGGCACGGGGAGGGGATGCCAAGGAGCAGCCCATCTTCACGCTGTGGCCGCTGAGCCACAGTCTGGCGTCGGAGTGGCTGGACGGGCTGCTCATGTTGCTGAACCAGGCGCCCATCACGGCCGAGACGAACAAGCTGGTCAACCTGGTGAGCGAGTACGGGCTCAAGATTCGCCTGCTGAACGTGCGGATGGACTCGGCGCTCGAGGGGCCCGTGCCAGGGGCGGGAGTGATTCCAAGCCGGGAGGGACTTGATGAGGATTACTTTTTCGAGGTCTGAGATGGAGATGCGGACCGGCTCTACATCTGTTCGTTTGGCTGATTTTTTCTTTCATGTTCTGGCGATTCACATATACCCAAATTTTTGCTTTGCGCGGCTACCTCTGGGCATAGCGAGCGTTGTTTAGTTGAGAATGGACGTTGAATGAGACGAGAGGGATAAATTGATAGAGGCGCATCGGAAAGATAAGTACAATAGATCCTCAGGGTTGCTTTGGTTGTTGGTATCGGATAGTCTGAGTCTCTGGGAGTAGGCCGGCACTGAGCGCTGATCTGGACGATCAGAGCAACAACCGAGAAGCTTGACGTTTTCGACCACTGGGCCCAAGTACGTCAATATAGTCCAACTTTGTAACGATATTTGCGAGAAGCCGAGGAGGCATGACCTTAGCACTGCACTGTTTCCAGCTGAATGAGAAGGTCGGCCGACATGCAACATGAGTCAACCCAGATGGGTGTCAGCTTTGCATTCAAGAATGTTACAAGCAAGCCATCATGAAAGTGTTGCAAGGCATTATTGCCGCATGAATAATCCAAATTAGTGAGCCAAGAGACACGTCTACTGAAGGAGGATACGTAAGTAGGAGTGTTCAACGTGGTGAAAGAGAGAGGTTGGATGTGGGTAACCCTGCCGATCGATCATGGGCAGCTCCGGGAAGAAGTGCCGTGGAACGGGAGTGGATCTGGATCGTGACAAAACGGGTGGAGACGCTGAGCCAGCCGTTGTACATACAGTATGCAAGAGGAGAGTGAGGGAGGAAGGTTGTTGATATTAGTGCGAGCTGGATGGGCTCGAGAATTCCAATTGGAATCGAATGAGACGAGTTTGCTCAAAACTGATAAGACTCCTCCGCTGGTCTCCCCTGACAGCTCACTTTTTGCTTCGCAGATGTCTTTTTAGACCGCCCAAGCGTTTTTTTCTGTGCTCCGGCGGTAACGGACGCAGAAGCGGTGACGCTCTTTTGCTTACCACCTGGCTCGCTCCAACTGGTGCCGCGTGCATAAGCGTCGGGGGACTGACTCTGCATGCTTCCAATTGCTCGCAAGCCTCACGAAAAATTGCGGCCAAGTATAGCTACCAGGTTCTTCGGTTTGCTAATCGGCGCCAAGGCAGCTCGGGGAGCTATGGTCGGGTCGGTGTGCGTTGTAAGAGTACGTACGTACGTAGTGGTGGTTGGGTGCCTTTTTTTTTTTCTTTGCTCTGTTCTGGCCTTGGGCAGGTTTTCTTCCATGTTTTAATAGAAAAAGGTCGGAGCTAGCTCGTGTTTGTCTTCTTCCCTTTCCTCTTCTTTTCTCTGTCAATCAATGGCATGGCCATCTTCCTTTAACCTTGCTATTTGGGTTGGAAAGGGGAAGACACGATAAGAGAAAGAGGGCCATCTTCTGCAAAGGCCGCCCCCCCCCCCGCTCTCTCTGTCACAGGGAGAGGCGTTATCACAGGCTTTACCAGGCTTGCCAGACGGAGGGTCATTAACTCTCGGCCTCTGGCAGGCTTGAGTGGGAATCTCGTCGTCTCTTTGCTTTTTTATTTTGTACAATCTCACTGCTGGGCCTCGTCATTCAACTCGGAAACAGAGACTCCGCCCTCTTCATCATCTACCCGTTGTTGCCGACGTCAACAAGTGGGTTCGGGATCCTTGGATCTGGATTTATTTGGATTCCATCGCCAGGACAAAGGTACGTACCCTCCTACGAACTGCAACAAGCCCCCCGGGGCCCTTGTGGAGATCGCCCAACCTTACAGGTACTGCTGGAGACGTTGGAACCCCCTGAAGCTGACAGGAGACGCGTCTCTAGCAAATTACGAGACGGGAAAAGAAGTCCCTGGTCTTTAATCTCATTGGAAATCTTGCACATCTCTCACCCCCTTCTCATTGCGAGCCGCAAACCTACGACATTCCGTTCCTTTCGAACTCAACTCCCTTCGAGTAGCCAACACCAGCAGATCGCCTTGCCTAGCGTCGCGAAACTACATCTCGGTACGTTTTAGACACATGTCTCTCCCCCTTTTGCACTGTCTTGACCAGCACCGATTGGCGGGAGGGCTGAGGACCCTGCGCCTCGACTCCCTTTCCTTCCTGGGGCCAGCTTGTCCTTAACTTCGCCGGCTGCCTGATACGAACCTCGTTCTCTCTTTTGCATCTACTAATTTATCAGCTCAGCTCACCAAAAGAGTATTCATTCTTTAAACCGAACGCGCAACCGACCTCGTCATCGTATCTGATCGATAATTCGGCTGCCTATTTCCCAAGGCCATAAAGTTCACTCCCGATTCACCTCCAGCACAACATCGACATCTGCCTACACGAGTAGCCAACATACCAAGTTTACAATATTTTACCCCGACAATCAATCACAATGTCCCGTATTCAGATTCCCCTCGAGGCCATCACCTCCCGCCTCAACTTTGGCGATCGCTTCCAAGGCTTGCGCTCTGGACCCCTGAGCGGTCGCTTTTCCAACCTGCGACCTGTCGGCGAGTTCCTCGACTTCAAGCGCCTCTCCAAGCCTGCCAACTTTGCCGAGATGCAGTCGCGCGTCAACTACAACCTGAGCCACTTCTCCAGCAACTATGCCGTCATCTTCATCATGCTTAGCATCTACGCTCTGCTTACCAACTGGCTGCTGCTCTTTGATATCATCTTGGTGGTTATCGGCATGTGGTTCATCGGCCGCCTCGACGGCCATGACCTCGAGATTGGCACTCTACGTGCCTCTCCATCCCAGCTCTACACTGGACTCGTCGTCGTCGCCGTTCCTCTGGGTCTGATTGCTTCGCCTTTCTCGACCCTGCTCTGGCTGATTGGCGCTTCGGGCGTGACCATTCTTGGTCACGCCTCATTTATGGACAAGCCTATCGATGAGGCTTTTTCCGGGGAGGCGGTCTAGGTGGTCGGCCGCGAGCTCCCGAATTTGCGCCCCAATGGGGAAGACCATCGAGGCGCAGGCGGAGAAGAACCGACGGGGACGCTGCGTCGTACGGGCGTTGGGATAGCGACGCTCGTGTGGAGGAGGTGGGCTCGGATGATGATCGTGGGACGGATACACAAGGCGTTGGGGTTTCTTCGGGGTCTGCGACTCGCTTTGTGAGCGACTCCCTTCGATTCACGGGAGTAGATTTGGGTGATCGAGAACGTGGGGTAGCCCGCTGGGGTGATTATCAAGGTTCAGATGAGGACGAGGACGAGGACGACGAGGACACGTCAAGCAGCGAGGATGAAGAGTTTGAGGAGTATCTCGCGCAACTGGCTGTTCGGGATCCAGAAGAGGCACTGGTACAGTCAGCCATGCACCGCATCGAGCGGGCAAAGGCGAAAGGAAGGACGGATGTTGATCTCAACAAGGAGGAGCTTGGTGCGTTGGAGCGACGACGCAAGCGTATCGAGGCGGAAGCCAAGAAGAAGAAGCGGAGCGACAAGAAGCGCAAGGAGCAAAGAGTCGCTGTGCCGCTCACGCATCTCGAGCCTACTTCGCGCAAGAAGAGGGCGCCTCCGGTTTCCCATCAGCCACGGCAAGAATCGCGCCATCGCCATTCTTCGTCTAACAGCAACCTTGGCGAGGAACAACAGCGCCAGGCCCACCCTCCTATGGGCTACTTTCCACCTCCAGCAACGTCAGGCCGCCCTCGTTCAGGCACTACCTTGTCACAGCGCCCACCCAGTCGGGTACGAGGTGAACGAGGAGGCCCACCGTTCGGAAGCCCGAGGGCTCCGTCCGCTGGCCGCCATGCCTCCGATCCGCGCGGTACGCCTCCTTACGGAGAGATCCCGATGCCTGGTGTCTCGCCTGCGTCGTCAAGACCAGCAAGTCGGGCCCCCCTCGATCCCTTTCAGTATCAGGTCGCCGCATCTCAGCAAGCCAGTCCCATGGGCCCTTCTCGGAGACAATTCTCAGGACCCCAACAATCAGCCTACGCGGGTCAGCGTGGTGGTGCTGGGTCCCCTGCTACAGCTAGGAGCCGGCAGAGTTCACGACAAATGAGCGCTGACTACGATTCAAGCGAGGAGGAGAGCGATGACAGTGAAGATAGTTCCGACGAAGAGGAGGAAGAGGAAGAGGAGGAGACTTCCAGTGACGACGTGGGAAGTGGTGCCCAGATACGAGAAATTCCTCGAGGACGAGTTCCTCCGGTCGTCGTCGAAGTCCAAGCTGAGCCGGAGCCGGAGCCGGAGCCGCAACCAGTCAGGAGGAATCCACCTCGTGCCTCGGCTTCGGCAAAGCGAAAGCCAGCACGAGGTGGACGGCGAAGGAAATGATGAGTTGTCGGACATGAAAAGAATACCCCCGTCGAGAAACGCCCAGTCTCTATTCAGCATTGATAGACTATCTGCCCTAATCAAAATTGTAATTTTCCCTTTCTTTAAGAAGAGGATCCCCGATATCTGAAAAAAGATTCATGGCTGTTGTACTATGATCAGTCTGTCTGACTGGACCATGAATTTCACATGATAGATAAATCACCCAAGTGCCATGATCAGGCAAATTACTTCCTTACCTTCTGGTCCCTAGCCACATTAGCACCGCCACCGATCCACGCGTGCGTTGGCAGATACGTACCTCGTCCGGCCTCGGCTCTGCCCGCGCCAATCCCTGCCCCAGGCTGTCACCAACTGCCCAAGCTCTAAGCATCCAAGCTCCAGTTGCCGACGCATGATCACCACCCCAAGTTCAGTTCCTATCCAGCCAAGCCGGTTCCCATCTTCCATATCCCGAGCGAGTTGATCTCTCGACCTGCTCACTGAGTTTCACCTCTCCTTTGCCCTCTCGATCGACTGTTGGCCTCCATTATACCGTCATCTCAATACTATATCGCCATGCCAGCTTCATCGGCTGCTGCGTCACGGAGTGCGTCTCGACGGTTAATCAAGGAGCTGGATACGTGGCGCACCGAGCAAAAGGATGAGACGGGCATTGAACGCCTGGGGCCAGTCAGCGAAGGCGATCTGATGGAGTGGGAAGCCGTCATCAACGGACGGGGCATAGGCCACGGCTACGACGGTAACTCTTCCCTACCCATCCCTTTTCTTCTTAAGCAACTCTCTCGAACTAACAACTGCTTGCAGAGGGCCGCTGGCTCATCACCATCTCGATCCCGTCGACGTACCCCCTCGCGCCTCCCAAGATGACCTTTGCGACGCCCATCGTGCACCCCAACATTGCGCTGCAGAGCGGCGAGATCTGCCTCGACCTGCTCAAGGACGCGTGGACGCCGGCGTACAGCGTGCTCGAGTGCGTCCGCGCCGTGCGCATGCTGCTCGGCTGCCCGGAGACGGACAGCCCGCTCAACGTCGACGTCGCCGCGCTGCTGCGGGGCGGGGATGAGGTCGGCACGCGGAAGCTGGTGGAGTTCTGGTGTAGGGATTCGGACGGGAGGTATGATGGCCAATGAAGGGGGGGCCTTGAAGTAGGAAATGACAGTAGGTTTTAAGATGGGCGAGTTCATATGGAAGTTGGGGCCCGGTTTATATCACGGCTTTTGGATACAAGATTGAATTTCTTATATGGGTTGAGCGACAGCGGACATGATGATCATACCAATTAAGGCAGACTGATACAAGGCAGAAAAAGACTACTCTTTTCCTACTGCAGTAATTACGATATGAAAACACAATATCTGTAAGTTCAGGTCAAGTTACTTCCAGGCGCTTTCATCTGCCATCAGTTCATCATTTGGATATTCTCTACTGTAACATTGCAGTCGCAAGATCTGCATAGATGCCGTCTACCCTCAAAAAAACACCATCCCATATTCCTCGCCCTTCAAGACCCTGTGTTTTGACAAGATGCGTAAGAACAATGTGCGAAACTTTGCTCGTCGACTCCTCCTATCGTACTATGTATAAGCATTGAGCGCAGAATTGAAAAGCTCCTCGTTTGCTTCGAAATCGTTTCTTTTTGATCCCCTTCAAACATGTACTACAAGAACGCCGTGACCTGGACACGCCCGAATTTGAAAGACGTCTCGCTCGACAATCTCAAGTTAAGTTCACCAGCCATTGGACCGGTCTGATGCAGTACGGCTCGTCCTCTGGCATCGCAAATCGTAATGGAAGTTACCCAAGTACTTTTTATCTTCATTTGAGGCGAGATTACTCATTATAATGGTAAATCTACAAAACAATTAGCAAAGAACATCCGAATAATAAGAATCATCTACTAACCTTGTAATTGGGAAGACCATACGGTTGCCAACCTAATCGCTTGGCCATCTTGGCAAAGCCCTCGGTCTCGATGAGATGGTAAAATGAAAAAGGCGGGAACATGGCTCCGTCGCGGTGCACGTCGGCCTTGACCAGCAGAGCAGTGCCTCCAACGCCGTCGAGAGGTATCACCATGTTGCGGTCTCCGCCCTCGGTCGCCAGGTATGCCATGAGCATGCGGTATGTTGCCATCTCGGCGTAGCCCTCAAGAAGAATCTCGTCAGGGCCCATCTTGGCTGCGAGGGCCAGCGCAGTCTCACTGTCCTGCCAGCTGTTGAAGTCGTAAGGCCGCTCAGCCATCTGCTTATGCTCGTCGTCGTAGTATCGCTGGAAGCAGTTGGGCACAATGAGCGGCTTGTCGAAGGAGGCGAGATCCTGAATCAAAGTAGGCGGCGATTCAACAATGTCCGAGTCCATCCATAGGACCCATGAGGTATCCGGGCCAAGAGTGGTGAATAGCAGCGAGTTGCGGGCCTTGGCCATGACCTCGCGGCGAGCCTTCTGGTTCTTCAGCTTGTGGCGCTCACCCTCATCCTGAGACAGGATTGCAGGTTCAAAGTCCTGGCGCAAGATGATGATGCTCTTGAAGCGATCCTGCTCGGGGCCGTGCTTCTGCGTCTTTTGTATTTGCTCCTGCAGGTCGGTCGTGGCCTGGTTTCCCTCCTTGGTCTTTGGAAGGATGAAGCCCAGAGTGATGAGCTCGTGGGGGTAGCTGAGCTTCAAGAGATTCTGCCAGTACTCGGGGTAGAACCTGGCCATCGGCGTGAGGATCAGCACATTCTCCCGGTTCTCGATCGGCGACGTGGTGATGGTGACGTTGTTAAGGTTGTAGCGTGCGACGGGAGGCGGCTTGAGCGGGACGCCCGATCGCGATTTTGACTTTCGGTACGGCGAAGTGGGCGGCGATAGATGATGCTCTGCAGATACAGGCTCGAGTCGGCGGGCCGTGGCAGGTGAGCCCGAGGGCGAGATGAGGAAGACGACGATGAAGATGCATAGGAGAACGCCGAGGGCGAGGGTCGAGGGATTCGTCTTCTTGAGACGAACCGACCCCATGGGACGAGCCATGAGTGCCGTTTGCAGGTGATTGTATGCGCCTAAGGAGGCGATGGGAGAATGGTCAAGTTGAAAGACGTGCGACAGCACCAGCTATCGCGAGCTGGACCAGGGCATCCAGTTGAAGTTGGCTCAAACGCTTGCGCCGCGAGATAGTAACGGCGAATGGAAGAAGAGAGAGAGAGAGAGAGAGAACTGCGCAGAAGCAGTAATAAATTATCAAGTCTGCAACGATCAACCCTTGATACGAGGGAGGGATGGAGTAGAAAAGGAAGGGACAAGATCACAAAAGCCAGACCTAGAGAAGGGGTAATATCAGGAATACGATACAAGGCGCTGGGCTACTAGAACGAGCCAGGGCCAGCCAAAGGGATGAAGACAGGACAGCTTAGAGTTGAATCGGCTTGGCGCCTCAATGGGCCTAGCGCTGAGTCTTGTCGGCGGATAATCGCCCGGACCGACTCTGCGGGAAGGCCTTGGAGATGTGGCTTGATGGAGATGCCGTGGTCTACACTAGGAGTGACGTTAAAGCAGTCATCTTCTTTATTACGAGCTGGTTGTCGACGTGTTCAACGACTTGCAAAGCCATCAGTCCTGGGTTGGCAGACCCTGCTTTTTTTCCATAACAATTCTAGAAAAGTTAACAGTTCATCCAAAGCAAACACCCCACATCCCCATCCCCACTATCCGTACCGCTTTCAACGTCGACGTGTGGCTTGCTGGCAGTGGCTAGTGGCCTCCAGTACGTACCGACCGGCGCCAGCATCAGCCAGACCCGAGCCAGCGACAGCCGCGACCTGGCTCCTCTCCATCGGAAGTTGCGCCTTTGTGCTTCTCTTATTTCTTCACAAATCACTCTCTCCCATCCTTTCAAGATCGGAGATTTTACGAATCACACCGAGTCATCTCCTCATACTATAACCAAGATGGCCGACAAAATGGATCGCGGTCTTGACGAGATCATCGCGGAAACTGTACGTCATGTCACCTTGGTTCTATCATGTTGCGCGCCGCTGCTCAAGCATCACCTCTCGGCCTGGGCTAACATTTCCGATGGCAGCGCCCCAATCGGCCTCGAAACCAACGCGGAGGACAAGGTCGTGGCCAAGGTCGCGGCCAGGGTCGCCGACACGAGCCGCGTCAAGATTACCCTCGCGATGGCGTTAGAAAGGTCGGTTGGTATCTCCCCATCCTCTGTCAAGAAGCTTTATGTTGACTTGGTAATGCAGGTTGATCTATCCTCCCTCTCGTCCTGTGGTGAAGCCTACTCGACCTCTGCAACCCTCCTCGCAACTTCCTCAGCGGCGCTCGGAGCTTTTGTTGATTGAACGGCTCTTCACTCTATAAATCTATTGCTGACCAGAGCATCCCTCCCACCTACAGTCTTTCCGTGACGATTCGCGAAACATCGACAGGTTAGTCGCATCACAATCGTCCGAATCAACCAGTCCCTAACTATAGACAGTGAATGGGTTCACGACCGCTTCGAGGACAACAGTAATACCCATTAGCTTCCCCTCAACGATGTCGCCTTCTCACCTCTCTTCTCAGACAGCCGCAGAGGGCCCGCTCCACGCCGACGCCGCGAGTCGCCTGGCCAGTAAGCCGCTCGAACTCTACGATTAGGGACATTCCTGACATTTGGCATCTTAGAGAGTCCAGGGGCTCTAAAATTCGAGTCGACAATATCCACTATGACCTCACTGAGGAAGACCTTGATGTAGACCCGTCTACTTCTCCTGTTTCGCCTACACGACGACTAATTGGTCCTTTAGGAACTTTTCAAGAGAATTGGACCAGTTGTTCGCCTTCAGCTGCGATATGACCGCGCCGGGCGATCTGAGGGCACTGCCTATGTGACCTACGAGCTGGAGGAAGATGCCCAGGAGGCAGTCCGACAGTTCGATGGTGCCAATGCTAACGGTAGGTGGACTGCATCCGCCATAAAACATTGAATTCAAGCTGATGGGGACACAGGGCAACCAATTCGATTGAGTGTTGTACCAAGCGGGCCTGCGCGAAACGCCTTCGATACTGCTGTCATGCCTAGTCGCCCACTCGCCGAGCGCATCTCGGCCCCCGGTAGCAGAGCTCGATCTCATTCCCCGCATCGCCGGTTCGATGATGACGACGCTTCTCGCAAGGGCATTGACAGATACGTGCCTGGCCAGGGCGATCGAAGGAGCCCCATGCCCCGGCGGCGTGGCCAAGGTACCCAGGGAGGCCGTCGTCCTGGTACTCGACGCGAGGGCAGAGAGGGTGGCCGAGAGGGCGGCAGAGATCAGGAGAGTGGCCGCGGTGGACGAGGCAATCCTCGGGGCAAGAAGACACAGGAGGAGCTCGATGCGGAGATGGCGGATTACTTTGGCGGAGGCAACGCGCAGGCTGCAGAGCCGTCCAACGGAGCTGAGGCGGCGGCGCCGGCTCAGGCCCCCGCCCCGGCTCAAGCTGCCACTGACGATATCGACATGATTGAGTAGCTGTCTCGTCATAGTCTTGACGGTGTTACTGCTCAGACTTGGATTATGTACATCACCAGAATGTTTAGCGCACCAAAACCCCGAACTCCCCACCTTCCAAACTCCTATACCAACGGCAATTTAGATCCAACAGTCAAATCGGGACACTTTCTTCAACGGTTCAGCTTCGAATGACCTGTGCTATTTCCTCAATTTCGACGGTTCCACATATAAGAGAGTTGACCCTGTGGATAATATGTTAGATTATTCCATTCATCTCAAAAGACAAGGCTCCCACGCACCTCTGCGAATCCCAGGTTCCGGCCCGTGACGAGTCCGTTGAACGACATGTCGACGTTGATACTCATGTTGAACCTCATACTGTTGGACCTTCTTTGTTCCGGGGCCGTCGTCGTCGTGTTGACGCTTTGGCGACCTTGGATGGTGGTGTGCTGGCGAACGGTCCTGGTGCCGCGGGTGATGGACCTGTTGTTTCCTTGTGGCGACTGCGTGGTTATCCAGTGCGTGGTCTCGGACCGGGTCTGGCTCATAGAGTATGGTGATTGTGGAGTGTCTTTGACGCCACGGCTCGTTGATCTCCTTGTTAATTGTCGAGGTGGTAGTTCCTCCACGCTTCCGTCTGAGTCGCTGGAGTCTTCATCTGATGAGGTGTCTTCATCTTCATCATCGTCTTCTTCTTCGTCGTCATCTTCGTTGTCGCCTGATAGATAGACGCTTTCTACATCGTCGCTGTCGTCGTCGTTGTCTTCATCTGATGATTCGACTTTCTTGACGGCTTGCTTCGGTGCCGTTGGTAACGTCACAGTCTCCGGCTCTTCAATCTCGTCTGGACCTCGTGGAATGGCGGTCACTACTGGCTCGGCTCGCTTCTTCTTTGACTGTGATGACTTTGCGTCCTTTTGAGCAACTTGCGGTGCTGGTGCTGGTGCTGCGTCTTGTTGGCGTTGAGGAGCCATGGCTGCGGGTTGACTACATCCAAGTGTATACAGTAGTCTTCAGAACGGCTTGGTTTTATTTAAAGAGAGCAAAGATTACAACGTTGAGGCTCTACTAGGTTTCTATTCCCCCCCTCCCCGATGGCCTGCCGATTGCTCGTCATCATGTCATCCGCGTGAGAGGCGAATCGGGCGATGGATGGGTTCCCCGCGACAGACAAACAGGGTCGGATCCTGGACGAGTGACGTCGCCCGCAACCAGATTGGATGGAGGGAGCGAGCCTCGGCTTATGGCATCTCGACTCGCCTAAACGGGGCTTCTGATACGGCAGGGAGGTATTAATTGTTGATACATTTCCTGTCTGTATACAAGCGGTTTATTATTTAGTTGGTGCCGATTTGGCAGCTGGTTTATGTTGACCAACCCCGGATGTGACTATCGGCTGGATCGTAACCTAACTAGCTTACCGTTGGGAAACCGTTAAGTTGATTGAGCGTAGCTTGGCGCGAGCGATCGATCAACCCCCTGCTTCCCTCTCCATTAAAACCAAGTTAGTTTCTGGCCCTGGAAGCTGCTCTATGTCTCAACCCCGTGGCAATCGCTGCAAGGAGAAGAACATGAGCCTGTCATCTAACTTGTGCCGCCTACCGATGAGGGCTTCCTATGATGAATTACATGAAGACCATGGTTGTCAACTTGATACACGTGCTAAAACGGGAGGGGCATTTGATTAGATCACTTTCAGGCTTATGAAATCCTCAGAACAAGTCGCAACATAAGCTAACTTTGTAGTCCTGTGCTAACGTTAGGTGTCTGCCGCCTTTTCTTATCAGTGGGTCGTGATCTTGCGTGTACGATGAGTATCTCTTTGAGTGCGCGAAGACTCCCAACGCGTACCGGACAGGGGTTTGGTCCAATCAAAATAGAGCTTACGAGAGGTACTTCTTTTCCCACCTAAATTCTATGGTGATATAAGTCAAAGCAGTACGATGAGTTACATAGTACAACATTACAAAGCTCACAGCCGTACCTTAATTTAGGCAGCCGGGCGTAACTGACGGTCTCGGAGCAGGCTTGCAACCTAGCTATTGGTATATTAGACCTATCTTTTAACCAAGGAATAAGGTAGGAAAAGCTAGAAGAGCTGTAGGGGCGTATG
>JADBHU010000964.1:0-18574 GCA_017140155.1 Fusarium devonianum
GGGTGGTAGCGTTCTTAGCGGGAGTGTGGATGGGGGCAGGGGCCTCGTGGGTGGTGGTGGGGATGATGGGCTTGGTCACGCTGGTAAGAGTGGTCGACTCAACGGGAGCGGTAGTCTCAACAGTGGGCTTGGTCTGGGTGGCAGCGGCGGTCTTGGTGGAAGCCTCAGTGGGAGCAGTGTAGGTGCCCTTGAAGGGGAATTGAGAGCTGTAGTTGATCTCGCCGGAAGAGTTGTCGGTGATCTTCAGGTTGTAGGTGTCGCTGGGGAGACCCTTGGGGGTGAAGGTGAAGGCAGAGCCATCAGCAGAAGCTAGGATTGGTTAGGCAAGGGTAGAGCGGCGAAAGGGCAGAGAAACATACCAGTCAGGGTCTTGTAGTCGCTCAGGTCGGTGGAGATACCGTTCTGGAGGACGATAGTGCAGCCGCTGTCACAGCCGGAGTACTTGATGGTGAAGGGCTGACCCTCAACAAGGTTGAAGTCGGTGTTGAGGAAAGCAGGCTTAGCAAGGGCCACGGAGGCCAGGGCAGCAATGGTAGCGATAGTGAACTTCATTTTGAAGGTTGGTTTTTGTGGGTTGTAAAGAGTGACTGGGTATTACTGCGGGTTACAGTTAGTTAAGATTCGAATTTGCGTGTCTTGAAAATGTGTATGTGTATGCGTGCGTGAGATGCTGTTCAACGGTGGCTGATATTGTGATGTTGATGTTGATGTGGGGTTGTGGTGAGCACCGTGTGTGATCAAGACCCTTGAGAAGTTGCTCGGTCCCTGCTCTCTGACAGTGGCAGGCTACGTTGAGAGCAGTTGCCATGAATCACACAAGTTCCTCCCAAATGCCATGGAGTAGGCAGTTGCCAGTGACAGGCATCGGGTTGCAGGTGTAGAGGGAGAAGCCCAGGGACTGGAAGGACCGGACTATGACAAAGAGTCTCAAGACTATCGACTTACATTAGGTATAGTTGGAACAACGAGGTAAGGAGTTGACGATGATGGACGTTGATGGAGAGTAAGGAAAAGGGAACGAGAGGAAGGGGAGAGGGACATATTATAAAGGTAGCGGAGCAAGTAGTAAGATGAGGAACAATTAAAGGGGATGGAGACTAAGGTAGATTGGGTAGGCGCCCGTCTGAGCAGTCAGTGGGAGTCACTTTCTCTCCTGGTGGGTGAGTGAGGTGTGGGTGAGGCGTGAACAGAGAGACCTCGAGCGAGCCCCCTTCCCTTGTTCTCCACCTTGCCATGCCGTTCGCGACTTCCCTGTGCCTTCGGTCGCCTTGGCCAAGGTTTGCCAATCCCCTCTCTCCCCTCTCACACCCCCGCTTCTCTCGCTTCTCTCGCTTCTCTCGCTACCTAGAGAGAGATGACCTTTCATCATCACATTCCACCCACTGGCGGGCCAGCCAGGGACCCCCGAGCCCCCGAACCAGAACGGACGATGTCAGAACCCTGTTGTGGAAATTGGCTAGCCTCAGTCGAGCATGCCAGCGCTATGCCCGTCGTGGATCAAGCTCCATGCTTTCTGTGGATATTGCCAGGGACATCCCGGCCTGCAGAGCCTTCTACTGACCTCTAAGAGTGCGGTGCCTGGCAGGAAAAGAGGCCCGCGCCCAGGGAAGGTCATTCATTACACAGAACTGTTCTTAGCGACCACCCACAGAGTGCTGCGGCCTTGCCTAAACCTCGACCCATCCACTACGACAACATTCTCGTCGCAATGCCCCCCCTTATGACAATCTCTTGGGCTCTGATAGCCCATTGGCAATACAAGATTAGCCCCCCCCCCCGGACAGCTGCTCCGCAAGGCTATCGGATCAAGTCAACTCCACCAACGGCAGCCCAGGCCGTCGTCTCGACTCTTCCTGCGTCTCTAGCGAAGGGCTCCTTGACCATCCGTAGCCTTGCCCAGTCACTTGGCGGATGCGCGTCCCTTTAACCGCGCCTCTGCGGTGAGTACCGGGGATGGGAAGCTGCCCAGCTAGCCGTGGGCCACAGCCTGGGGGCTTGTGCTTGAGTTTGGTCGACACCATCAAGGAGCTGCAGTAGCCGCGGCAGCCCGCGGTAAGCCTTTGCACCAAGAAGTTCTGGCTAGCGAGGGTTTTATCCGACTTCCGACCTTTTCCGTTGCCGACCTTCTATTAATTGAGAGACGAACATCCAGTATAATTCATTCTGTTACTGTCTGTGCTCCAACTTGACTCACGGTATCGAAATGTTATCTTTACTCTAGACACACCGTATGTGCTCGTGTGACAGGAAGACTGATAAATGCAATACGTACTATAGAGTAGGGACCCAAATCCCTGTTACCAACGATCCTGGGCAGATGCCTTTTCGAAAATCTTAGCTGTCGCCTGCAGCAATTACTGAGGGACTGATCTCCCACCGGCGGTTCTGGACGCTTGCCACTATTGGAAAGCTGGCTCTCCTGGCGTGCCCGCTATTCCTCTTCAGGCCGCACTTTAATGACCTCGCCCCCCTTGGGCTTTCAATAGCTCCAATGGCGAGCCTGCTCTGGGTCGTCCTTACATTTCTTTGTTATCCACTCGAACGGACCGATCTTGGCCATGACTTGTGTGATGATTCTGGGAAGCATCGGGCGTCTCGAAGGTGCTAACGTCCTCGAATCAGCTTCTTTGTGATTGCTTGCCCCGGTGAGAGCTTGCCAGCTCGATGCTTCCAGCGTCCTCAGCCCTCTGAGCCAAGCACCGGGCTATTCCAAGGTGTGTCTAGTTGAAAGTTATTGACCGTTGGCGGCGGCGCCGTGGCTGAGCGATCGATCAACGATGAACAAAGGCCACTCTCCATGCATGATCTTCAACTGCTACCTAGTCTGGTGCCTTCTCCAGCTTGCCCAGTCTAGCATTGCCACTGACATGGCCCGCGTGCCGATTATTTCCCTTTCCCTTTCTTGGCTCATATCTTTGTTCCATCCAACGTTGGAAACCTAGCGCGTGGCGGTTCGGATGTGCTGCAATGCCCAGAGCTTCTAGATGTGCGGAGGCAAAGACAGCCGCGCCATAGCCTACGTAGGACGCATTCTTTTGATCGAGCTGTTTCCCCGCGCTGGCGATGGCACTTCCCAGCCTTCTCTAGACTAATTGGTGGCACATGCCGGTGGTTTTCGATTCAAAGACTGGCTTTGGACGCGCCGCCTCTAGCGCTAAACCTACAGCAAGCGATGTCGGGATGCTGTTTCTGGGGCGCCATGTTTACTTACAGCACATGCGCAGTGTTGTTGTTCATCATGCCGTCAGCATGTACCACTTGGTGGCTGAGATTAAGGGTCGGCTGGTTCCAAAGTTCGACGGCGATGGTCATCAGATCGGTCAACGGTGGCATTGGCAACCCACACACGCTCTGAGCAGCTTGGGAAGGATTCCAGGAATAGCACGAGCAGGTTTTGCATCGTCAGCCGCGATGGGCGATGGGCGGTCTTGCACAGATGATGGCAGTCTACGCCACGCCGCAGGCTCAGAAATCTCGGCCACCAGCGGCTGCTTGATGCCTGGGATCTATCGGTTCATGTTCATACATGCGCGCGTCTCATCAGTGTCGCACTCCCTGGGCTGGCTCCCACCCCCGGGCCACCAGCAGTCGTGGCTTTGCGCTGCCGAGGCTGATCTTTCTTTTCTCAGGCAGCACTGTCTCGCCTGTTCGCCTGTCTCCTTTACGTATCAACCTTGGGATACCCTGCCCGGCCAGGCGGACCCAGATTGGGGAGTGGAAATATGGACTGAATACTATCGAAATTGAGGCACGGGGGCAATCAACACCTGACACGGCATGGCAGCTCAAGAATCAGAGGGGATAACGAGCCCTCTTGCGAAAAATTGGACCTCGAAGCAAGAAGCGTCCATAGAGCAAGCAGCTTCGAATCCCCAACTTTTCGACCTGGTCAAGCAGTCGCATTAGCGCCCATCTCCACCCCTTGTCATTATTCTCCATCTCCACTCTGCAGTGTCTTTGGCCACCCGTTGGGCTGCATTGGCGACGCAATCTCCTCCCTCCGCCCCGCCGCAAGCAACCGCGTGCATTGCCGCTCGATGGAATGAAGGGGCTCTCAAGCTCTCTCAAGCTCTAGCTCTCTCCCCGATAACTAGGCCTTGTTGAGCAGGTAGGTACATACGTAGTACGGCCTCTGGGGGCCAGGGTGTGCCGGGACCAGGTTTCATCACCTCGCTTTTGGTTCATTCTCGCGACCCGTTTGCCATGCCATGCTGTTGTCTCCCAAGAAATCTATGTCCCAGACGCCGGGTTCCCGGCTGGGCGCCTGGCCACATCATGCGCATATAGTGGCTTTATCCAATGTCGCCGACAAGAAGCAAGAAAGTACGATATATTGCCTCCATACCCAGGTAGACCTGGGCACGGGCGGCTACGTCCGAAGGTACGTGGCTGCCCTCGGCACTTGCAGTCCGTCATGCAAGCTGCACTGAAGCTTTCCACAGACAACCCTGCGATAACACCGGGGGACCAACTTGAAATGCCTCACCGGCTCTCCGCGGAACGTCATAGCCGACCGCCGATCCAAGTCCTTTGATTTCCCTTCGCAATGCGCCTTGGGACCGACTTACAAGCTCGATGCCCTCTGACTCTCTGCTTTCTTCTTTTTCTGCTTCCGGCACATTACAAGTACTTAGGTATCTTGCCTGAATCGCCTCAACGCCAGCCTGGTGCCCAATGCCCCCCCCTTCGTCTCACTCCCAAACCTGCCCTTAACGCCTCCGTCATCCATCACTCATACCGCATGCAACGCCCATCCGCCACTGCTACCTGATTGTGAGGTAGTCTTTCGTTTCATGCAGCCGTTCTCGTGTTTCACGGCGCTTTCGTGCCATGCCAACACGGGGTCTAGCCACTAGCATGACGACTTTACTTGAGCCTCGTGTGAACCCATCTAATTCAGGGTTGTTCCCGATCTCAACGTGAAGTTGCTAACAGAGTGGCATTGGCTACTTGCCGGCTCTCCGGACACGAGCTACACTACTAAAGTCAATGCCTTCTAGCGTCGCACCGCAACTCGGGTCGCTCACGTTTGTTTGACCTTAGCTTCGTGCCACGAGTGCTTTGCAAGAGACCCCGTCCATCTCGGGGGAAAATTGACTTTGTTCGAAAAAAATTGTCTTTGTTCTTTTTCAATTAAGGATTTGCTCCGTACCTACCTACAGGTTACGAGCTATTGCAGTTATGCCAAACACGTCCACATTCCAAGTGTATCTCCCCGGGAAGGGGGTTAGGGTACCCAGAACCGGGCGTCCTTTCGTCCACGCAAGTATGGGAACTTGCCTCCTCTGTAATCATGCAACAATATTACCTCCGCTACTCACCCTGTCATGTGCCTGCGCAACGTCGCCTTCCGCAAACAGTGAGGTGACGCCCAGTATCAGTGACCTTATAACATGGCCGTCCAGGCCAACTTCCTCCTCTTTCAGTGCTCCAGGAGGCGCAAGCTGCCCTGCACGACCACGTTCTCAAGAATCGAGCCTGGGGGGATGTCGATCGTGCTGCCCTCAGTCGCAACGATGATGACAGTGCCCTTGAGCGTCACGCCGCGACCGAGGTTGACGGCACCTGTGATGGTGAGATGGTCCAGCTCCAGCACCTTAGGGATGGAGGGGATTCGCTTCTGGAAGTCAGAAACCTTCTTGAAGTCACCACCGAGCTTGATCAGGGGCGCATCGCCGAATCGAGCCGCGCTCATTTGGAGCTGGCCGTGCTTCAGCGTGTAGAGATCCGACTTGACAAGCATCAGGTCAGAGCAGGTCTTGACTGGCAAGAATCGTCGACGAGGAACGTTGACACCATGGGCGTTGGTGAAATGGCGAATGGCAGCACCGACCGCAGTCTCGAGCTGGACGATGGAGATGTCGGACTCGCCCTTCTTGTCACCGGGAATGGTCTTGCCGTTGGGAATGATCTCCATGCCGAGCTCGTCATTTTCCACCACCCGCTTGATGGCCTTGAGATTGAGCCAGATGTTGTTGGTGTTGAAGTACTTGAACTTCTTGATCGATTTGAACTCGTTGACGTGCTCCTTGGGGACCTGGGCAATCTCCAGCAGGCGTACGGAGCCCTCGTAGTCGATGATGGTGCCACCCTTGACGTCGGCCTTGGTCTTGTTGGTCAGCTCCATGATATACTCGGCGTTGGTCTCCATCATGTGCTGGAGGATGCGGAGATCGACGACGGCACCCAGGTTATCCACGTTGGAGAGGAAGATGATCTCGATACCCCGCTCCAGGAGCTTGTCGAGAATGCCAGAGTTGTACAGAGACTCGAAAACGTCACCGTGGCCGGGAGGGTACCACTCGTTGATGGATGCATCGAAGTCCTTGGGGACGGGCAGCAGCGAGTCCTTGTAGATTCGGGGGTACCGGGACTGGTTGAAGGTGAGGATATCGACATTGTGGCCCTCGTACTTCTTGATGATGGCGGCGGTGTCGTCATTGGTGTTGAAAGAGTTCATCAGGATGAATGGGACGTTGACGTCGTAGGTGCGGTTCAGGTACTCAATCTGTCGCACCGAAAGGTCGAGGAAAGACATGCCATCGCGGACCTCGATGACCGACTTGGGACCGACACAACCCATCGAAGTGCCGAGACCACCGTTGAGCTTCAGCACAGCCAGCTTGTTCAGGAACTGGACGGACTCGGTGTTGGCAAGGTCCTCGTAGTCAACAACCTGACCCTGCGCAGGTGGGGCAATGCGTTCCCAGTCCCTATTCTGACATCAGCAACGGATATGGATATTGTAAGTCGAAGTGGAGGCCTACACGGCGTTGCTCTTGGCCTTGTCGTTGAGGTATCGTCGGAAGAGGGCAAAGAAGTTGTCCATCTCAGTCTCGAACAGCTGCGATAGATGGTTAGTCGATGCTGAAAAGGCTCATATCCACGAGCTAGAGGAGAACTTGCCTTCTTCTGCTCGGGGTCTTTGACGGTCTCGGCGAGGTTTGTCAGAGAATTCCGCATCTGGGCAGCGGCGACATTGGTCGAGGTGTTCTCGAAAGCCTGGGGCATGGTGGGTTAGCTGACTGCAAAACTCTGGGCTGTTTGATCTGAGGTAGGTCGCGGAATCTACAGGTTTGGACCTGGTGCTGTGAGGTTGTATGGCCAAGGGGAAAGAGGAAAGTCTGCGACCTGGGACCGGCAGCTGGTAGCTGGCCGGTTACAAGAATGCAATGAATGAGCATTGCGCAGTCCGCAGCATTCACATGCAGTCTCTGAAGACGAAGATGGGATCAAAGCCCCGTCTGCTTTCACCGGGGCTGCCTGTGAATGCTTGGGACATCGTCAAGGATGGAGCTGACAGAGATCGACATGATGGGCCTCCTGTCTCCATCGCCAAAAACAGGGGAAACAGAAGCGGTTCTTGGTCATGGCACCCATCCTCACGAAACGACAGAGAGTGCATGCAGGATTGAGGTAGGACTCACCATATGGCTGCGGGTCTTGCCATGATGACGCTCAAAGTTGCCCTCCTGGTCATCAGCGCCAGAGTTGGGCTTGAGGCGATCAGGCAGCGCGCTCTTGATTGCACTGGCCATTGTGACGGTTGGAGCTGTACTGTATAGGATAAACGGGAGAGACGAAGACGAGATGGAGCAGGGAGAAATAGATGGATGAACAAGAAGGGCTAAGAGAGGAGAGGTTGTCGAGGGTTAAATTTGGCCAGGGAATTGGCGACAGGAATGAGGTAAAGGAGGGAGTGGGAGATGCGGGGCGGTGATGGCCGTGGTTCAGCAGCCTAAGGTAGTAAGGTAAGAGGTAGCAGCTCCATATGGTGGGGGTGGCGAGCTTCTCGGCAGGAAGACAGAAAATTAAGCCGGTCACTTTCGAACCACTGCAGCTTTATTACAGTACTTGCTGCGGTGGTTGGTTTACGTTGGGGACAAGAAGCAGCAATTCAGATCAGAGTTGCAACAGTGACGTCTTCCCACTGATCACTTCTGCTTCCTGCTTTGCGTCGCTTTTCATCTTTGCCGCCTTTGGTTGGACTCCTTTCGGAGGGCACCTATTGACGATGATAGCTGAGGTTTTACGATGGGACCCAGCAAAAGGCCCTGCTTCGAACTAAAGCCGGCACGCGGATTTGCATGCTATTCTGTTGACTTCGGGGGCTTGCCATTGCAATGTCCCGTCATGACGGCGACCGAATTGCCTGGGGAATGGAGGCTTTTCTTCTCATCTTCAGTTTCACTTATTCTGAGTTCGTAAGGAGAGAGAGGTGTCTTCAAGGAGCAAGCCCCCTCCAATGGCAGCAGGGGGTAAATGATAGCAATGAGCTGGTTCGTCTCCTTTCTTGAGATCGTGTCTGGCTGGCACTGGGATCTCGTTGTAACTGTTAATGATTAATTTCTGGGTTTCGTCTGACAAGGGGAGCATCCCCACCACATGCACCAACACCAACGGTCTCTGTTCGTGGCGTGCCAACTGGCCAGGTTCCCCGGCACGCCATTTCCTTTTTGGTGTGTTCGAGTAATAATAGCGTGCGTGTCCAGACAGAACCTTTGGCTTTACGTACTGGACTTGGAGGGCCAACAGCAGAGTTGTCCAAAGAGCAGCATATCAAGGTGCTACTGTATGAACTCAACCAGAAAATGTCGATGTTAGCCCCTCACCAGTGCACACACATCGAGATGAACATGCAGAGCTGCAGCATTGCCACCATGTTATCCGCCGCCCACTTCCATTGGCTCCAATTCGACAACACAAAGTTCAGTGGCTCAGTATCATCGGCTGCTAACATTCATCCCGAGTCCAATTGAGTAAATAATAAATAAAAACCTCCCATATTTGATATGTACAGGTGTCATAAAGAAAACCCCCATCCAACGGCAGCCCAAGCTCCAAGCTTCCCCCCCTCTTTCCGGGGCCAAAGCTCCCAAAAGCTCCCCCAAAGCTCGGGTGCATTAATGGCCGCTCTAGCGCATTTTAAAGAATTGGTCGTGATTGGCTCGATGGCACAAGCTCTTGGTTGAGAATGGGCCACTCGTCCCAGAGAAATGAAAAGAGTGGATATGTTTCTCGGGTTTGGTTATCGAGGAGGAGCATGGCCGATGCTTGATCGGCGATGCCTTCATGCCGGCAGCTTTTAGTCTTCCCGAGGTACTGCAATGGTCGGGCCTAGTTTGCCCGGTGTGAGCCTCTCGAGTCTGGGCTTTTACCTTACATATCTTGGATGAGCCCAGGTCCCTGTGAGCCAGGGTAACTGCCTTGTCATGCGAAACAAAGACAGAGGTGAGGCTATGTTGGTAAATTATCAAGTCAACAACCTCAATTCAACAGAAACGACCTCATTCCTAGTACCACACGGTCGGAACTCAGTGGCGCTGTTGACCTGGACGACGAAAGAGTTCCGGTTCAGGGTTTGAGACACTCACTCATGTCTTTGCAAGCCTCTCCCGTTCCTTTCCCGCTGGCCAGCAATAAACCCGTGAGAAGGCTTCTCTTGATAATTTAGCTACCGGGTAACGCTCCGCCACGTGGGCGTAGTATTGGACGCGAGATGAACCCTCATCTTAACAGTCTCTTCCATAGCCGATTGACGCTCGCTGTGCTTGACGTATCTTTGGACTCCCTCGGAATTTGGACAACCAGCTCACGTTCGTAGTAGTAGTTAATTATTCTGCGCCAAAGTGGCTCCTCGGTTTGGAGTTCATCTTCATGAGCCGATTCTTGGTGGAGGTTGCGCCATCTCGGCCATGCAGTTCTATAGCCACGACGTGATCTCACTGCTCTGGGCTCTTCAGCCTCGATAGGTCCCGGCAATAGCGCAAGTTTTGACATGTACCTGCAACCCAAATAACCCAGGACTCAGTGTTGTGCTGCTGTTCCTCGTTATCTCACATCATCATCTGCAACCGTGTGGAGAACTTCTCGTAATCGTTCCCCACGCGGGAGCTGCGGGAGCTTCACGCCTCAGCCTTGCGGACTTGACGCTATCTACCCGTCGGTACATGCTAAACGAGTGAGCAACTTCGTGATCATGCATATTCAGACCTCGTAACCTCTACGGCTTGTCAGACCAAAAAACTGTAGCGAGGCTTGGGACTCCTGCGGGGCATTTTCTTTGGCCAGTATCGCATTTATATTCACCCAGTATCTGAAATATTGTACTGCCAGTCCAGCCTCACACCGTAACTTCACCTACTACCATTGTCATATTCTCCAACCACGCTCATAAAGCCTAGGCCAGGAAGCAAAGTATGGGCAACGCGAATACTCTCGCCTTCTGGAATTACAACATTCCCAAAGACCGGCAAACCGACGAGTGTCCAGACTTCCTCCAGGGCCTGTCCGAAAAAGATCAGGGCATCCTCTCCACACCAGACTCGGAATACCACATTTCTTCCTGGGACGAGGTCTGCCAGATCGCCCGCACCAACCGCCTCGAGCTCTTCAAGCGAGTGCCCTCCGAGCTGCGCCGCTACAAGGCCTTCACGTACCGCCTTGTCAAGGAGCACGGCAGTGTCGCAAACTTCATCCTCGACCAGCGCCTCGGATGGACGCCCCCCGTGACGCCGCGCGGCGCACCGTTTGAGTTCGCGGACGATTACAAGATTCTGTACAACGATGCGCCGTATGGGATAGACCCCAGAATCGTGCATCTTGTGGTGTGGACCAAGTTTGAGTTGGTGGAGGATCCATCTACGGGAGATCTGGCCGACACGGCGAGGCAAGAGATTGACGATTTTGTAACAAAGACCTTTCGAGCCCACGTTCCGAAAGAGCATGTAAGCTACTGTAGGGTTCCTTCATCTATATATACGAGACTGACGAGTGCTAGGTCATCTGGTTCAAGAACTGGCGCGCCCTGCAGTCGGTGAACGCCGTGAGACATTTTCACGTCATGCTCTTCGATCCAGATCCCGAATTCATCCGCGCCGTCACAAACGGGGATGTTCCTCGGTGCGAACCATCAGACCGGTAACAGGCATGGTGCCGCCGCTTTCAATCCCTATCTGCCGTTTAGAATTCATGACCTCGGTGCACACGTGGGCGATAAGCCCATCATGTAGACAACAATATACATATACCATATTCCCTGTGCGCCCTTGCCCAACGCTCTGCTTTATTTCGACTCTAGATCTTCTTCTACCCTAGCTGGCCTTTTCTTAATCTCCCCGACGTTGATGCTCTCCGTCTTGACAGTCAGCTCCACGCAGGCAGCGTCTGCAAGCGGCACGGCTGTTGGCTTCTCCAATCCAATCCGAATCAAACCTCCATAGAAGTCATCACGCTTGGTTTTCAGCTCCCGAGCAATATGGACTGATAGTTCAGCTGCCAAAGCCTCCAGAGTTTCATAAGACGACTGCACCATGACCTGGTCAGAATGTCAGCTTGCGTTTCATCCACCACGAGCTGCAGTCTAAGCTCACATCAACTATCACGTTCTCCAGGATGGCATAGTCGTCGTACATGGTCTCGTACTCGTCTATCCGGATGTTCGCGACGACAACCTGCTTTGCTTTGCGCTCATTGCTGTTGACCCCGATGAGCGTAGGGACCCTCAAACCTTCTAGGCCCAGCTCGAGGCTTCGCGCAGTCATGGACGACTTGTTGAAGAGGGCAGAACCAGTGAGACGAATCGCGCTTCCCATAAGTGAAGCTTTGGGCAGGATCAAGGAGATTGACAAGCGCCGAACCACCTTGTTGTTCAGAAAAGGCTTTACCTCGTTCATCGACCAGGCGTTCAACCCGTTGTAGCGGAACCCGGTGAGGTCGATCCAGAGCTTATTCAGAATATCACTCAGCGACAGCGGAGAGTCGGGCAGTTTCTCCAGTGTGCTGAGTATCGCCTTGCTGAGGAGGCCATAGTGCACCGTGTCCGAGGCAACCTTGTCGCCCGACGATGAGGACCCAAAGGCGTGCGCGAGAGAGACCTCGGCCGATATCAGCAAAGGCTGCGGCTTGGCTGCGCGACCCCAAGCATCTTTGGGCCCCTGGATGGTAGTCTGGAGATTCCGCACACGGACAATGGCGACGGGGTCCCCTTCAGCGTTCGACAGCCGTCGGGAGGATACGATTGGCGCTTCTTTGCTCATGGTTCAAGAGCTGCCGAGTTTCAAGGTTGGTGGGTATCTTTTGTCAAGTCGCAAGGTCCAGAGTCGCCCTCGGGATAGTTGGTGATGTAAGGACAGGTTATGTCGTTACGCTTCCGTGATAATGTGACCTTGAAAGGGATTGTCGGGGTTTGCCTTGGCCAATGGTTAAGCTGGATCTGAGGTCAGGGACCGTTTGCGGGATGTGAGGTTAAAATGACCATCAATGGCGGGGCTTGTCAAAATCCACAGTCACTATCGGGTAAAAGTGTATTAGTTTGTACGTTGCCACGTTAGAGGGCGACACATTTTGCATAATTGATCGATGGCCATTGAAGACAGGCAAACCGTTATGAAACATGGCCCGATTGTGTATCTTCCTTTCACCGACGATCAAGTGAAGTCATTCATTCGCCACAAACGCATGGAGTTTGTTGTTGTAAAGTTGCCTACCCTACAGCTTTGCTGACCTGACCTTCCAACGAGAACCGAAGGGCCACCTTGATCAATCGAGTAAAGTATACTGGCTTTTGATTTTTAGTCCTTCAAAAAGTATCCGTTGTAGTGTAGGCGGATATTGCCTCTCGGGTAAGGGAGGACCAGTGTATTCCTTTGTCGCGTCTAAGCCGCAGTCCTCGGCTGCCCACTGACACACAGGTTGAGAGTAATTCGAGGCTTGCATGAGTGAGCAAATCATACGTTAACGTGAACTTGACAGCTCGATCCTCGATAAAACTTGGACAAGGCTGAAAATCTTTCATCCAGTATGTTATCCCCACTGACCCAGTCGAGCCACGTTCCACGTGTAGCGCACGCGATTGCATCCTTCCCGCGAGGAACCGCCAGGTCCAAGTGCCTACCCATTCCAGCGGTTCGCAGGATTGAGGATTGAGTTCGTGTTGCCCGAAACTCAAGGACCAGGGATGCAGCAACCTAAGGCCGTCCGCCTGGCTTGAGCGCTGACCAGAATCAGTACGCTCGGTAAAGTTGGTTCTCGTACGACAGAACGCACATTTCCCCCTCTCTTGGTCTCCCAGAGCTGCTCCCAGCATGCCTGCTCGCTCTTGGTCTTCCTGATTTCTTTGACAACGCCATCATGTTGGTGGGTTATCTTGCGAGAAATGCGGTTGTAGCAGGTTGAGCTCTTGATCAGTATCCAGCAGTTGACCAACGTGCACATTTCATCTGAAACTCAAACAGTTGGGAAAAGCTGTGGTCTAAAGCCACCGCCTGGTGACTGGGTTCTGTCAAAGTGCTTTCATGGATAGCCGTCGTAGGCCAGGCATTAGACACTTATGGTTGACTTAGTCAACTAAGGTAGTCAAAGATCACACTTGATGTGTAACTCCGTTGTATCAGGATACCTTCTCACGCTGCTTGCTATCAAAGCAGTGGAACATGTATCAGTGTTGCACTCGTTCAGGCCAGCCCAGAATATGGAGTTCCCCAAATGCTACTTAGTATGGTGGTTCTCCTAGGTGAAACTCAACTTGAAGCGACCACGACGTTAAGACATGGGTTCCTTGGCACCAGTTCTTGTCCCTGCAGCTACTACGTAGTAGATACGCTTGGCTGAAGAGGGGGCCACCGTCAAAGTGTAGCAACGGCCCCCTTGTGATGCGCAGCTTTATCTTATTTTCTCGATCTCTCACCTCAGTCGGTCCTCCGGGCCTTGGACATCAGCGACCCTTCAGACCCTGCACAACCTCCAAGTAAACGCCGCAATGTTGCATAGGGTCTTCGCGCAAGGGTTCCCATATCGACCCCGGCCGATTAGCAGAGCTTGCGATTGAGAAATTGCAGCCAAATGCTGACTGCAGGTAAAGGATTGGTGATCCCAACTTGTCCACGGTGGTTCCAATGGCGTCTATCGTTCATGAACTGTAGCCTCAGGCCGATATTCGGAAGCATCTGCCTGGTACGTAGTTCAACACGTACATATGACGCAAGCTACGAGAATGAAAATTGAAAGCTGCTTCATCAATCCGGAAGAGGGGTATATTGAAATCCGGTATGGGTACGCCGTAGACCCAGCGACATTCCTCTGGTTGGTAGTCAGCCAGTGCCCAGTGCCCCTAGTTGCAATGCAATGTCGGTCTGGATCTGCCCCTCATTGCTTCGCGCAAGGGGGTCCCTGGCAATTAGGAAACAAGAGCGACGTTGATCTCAAGGGCGCGAGACGCAGAGCGTAGACGACCGTCAGAAGATCGCGCAAAAACAGAGCTGGTCCGTGAACGATCGTGGTCAAACACGTTCGGCGCTGCGGCCAAATCGAGCTAGCTCCCAAGGAACATACAAGGGCTCATAAACTCCAACTCCACAACTATGCGGGTCGCGCCTGAGTTGGTAAACCAGCCAAACCTCTTTTGGGAGTGATAATGTTGGCTGTGAAGTCTGGGGGACCGTGCCGCAAGTCCTATCGTCCAAGACGAAAGGTGAAAGTAAGGCTCATGGTTTAAGGACTCAGGTAGGTCCGTTGTTTCAGCACTGGCGTATTCGAGTCGCCTCGTTGAGCTTGAGATCCGTGCCTCGCACCGGAACTCAATAGTCACCGCAAAGCTTGGACTGATTCATTGTCGACATCGCGATTCGCGACATCTGGGCTCAGCGCAGAGGACATGTACCTGTACTAAGCTGGTTCAGATTGAACGCTCAGATTATCCCTGTCGAGCTTAGACTCACATTGCAGATATTGCGACAGGCCGTTCTGCCTGATGAACCAAGTTGTGCGCCTAGGGGACTTTCCAGGCGATTTGTATCACTTTCGAGGTATGGCAGAAGTCTGTTAATTAGTCGATGGGGAGTTCTTCCTCCTGATTTGATATCGCACCGACAGTTCAATGACCGCGTCAGCTTCAAATACAGACAGAACAGCAGCAATTGTGGTAGTCGGTGGAACTGACCGAAGTTATCGCTTGGTTAGTGCGATCCTTGGTCCCAAGTATCAAGTGACTTCCGATTCTGGCATGTTGCGCAGTCTTTGCCCGGGCGCCGCTTTTTGCTGATGGGCCGGGAGCATTCCCTGACGAGCAATGTAACGGTTGAATGTTTCCTGAACCCAGCTCCAATCGTCAAAGAGAGGCCAAGGGAACATTTGCTAGGATTGAAGGCTGATGTTGCATATACGCTAATGTGAGGCGTACCGAGTTCACCCAACGTTCCCGACAGCTGGATCATGCCACGATTGGTGGCATTAATGTTCGTCCGTCTGCTCCCACTGCTACGGCCTCGAACCGTGCTCAGTCCCTGACCTGAAGAATATCCATTAAGATGTGATGTGGTTTGGCAACCGCTACTCATCCTGACCGTCATGTTGTCCAGCGTTTCAATTCCGAAAATGAGGACAATTCTGTCTCCTTGGCTCGGGTTCGCTCGATTTGACTGGAAACTCGATCCGTCTGATGATGGTTCTTTGCGATACCAAGTAGACCCCGATCGTTGACAGTCGGAAGCAGGTTGACGCAGGAGAATCCAAGCGATGCGGGTAAGCTTCTGGAAGAGATATCCTGGTAGCATTGCTGGAGGAGCCACAAAACCATAAAAGGCAGCTGACCCGTCACCAGCCAAGAGTCTCGGACTACTCTTAAACAGTATTCAGATGCGAACTTTTCAATGAAAAGACCGGGGTCAATAATCACTAAGCGGCTTCCTGGGTAAGCGATTTGTGGCTCGGTGCTGCAGACCAGCGATGCTTGTCGAGCTCGATGAGGTGGGTTCTTTCTCAAAAAGGCTGAGGAGCCGAATGGGTGTAGTGGAAATTAAGCTATCTGGAGAAGACGCGGGGAAGTCAGCAACTTGTGGAAATTGAGAATTGAAGCCCGGAGAACGATTGTCACTTTTATGGCGTGTTTGAAAGTTTCCCAGAAGGTCTAGGTGGTAATATGAGAACAACCGAAGACGCTTGCGAGAATTGCAAGGAACCGGGTCGGCGGTTACAAAGAAGAAGAAACAAGCTGTCACACGGTCTATTTGCTTGCTTGCTCGATGACCTGGTCTCATAAATGATGTATGGCAGAAACCTGACATCACCGATCTCTTGCGCGTTGCCAATCGAGCAACAGGACACGAGACAGGATGTTGCTTGTTCGGCCGAGTTTTTGCTGGTAAACGGCCGGGCCGTTGAATTTCTCCAAAGATGGGTGCTTTTGCTGCAGATGTTGCACCGCCGGGCCGAACAAGGTAGAAAAAATGGAAACATGCCATATTACCGCCAGCTCGTCCCCGAATCGTCCAAGTCAGAGCGGAGGTGGCTGGCACATTACCAGGGGAGTGATGACGGAGAACCGGGCAAAAGTCAAGGGTTCGCTAGGTACCTGCGTCAAGAATGTGGCACACGGTCTACTGCTGACAGATATTGACTCTGGTAGTCTGGTTGGGACGATGGACTGTGTGGCCTTTCCAAGACCTTACACTCAGACTCTAAACCGATGCGATAGATCAGAACCTATTCTTTTTGTGAAGAGTGAAGAAAGATGATCTGATGTGTTGTGCTGATCAACTGTAAGCTCGTATCGGCCTCGGGGCAAAAGGAAAGAAACCACCAGTAGCGCTCGATCACCAACCGTCGGAGCTCTGTCACTTGAAAATTGTTGAAGCCCTGCCACTTGAGCCCTGGTCTGTCAACCCGAGAAGCGAGTTCTGTGACTGGTGGTGACATTCCGGGTGAAGCGAGTATCACCGAGTGATCCCGCCTCTCTGAGCAACGCATCACAGTCTATATCAACAAGTCCATGCCTATAGTCACTAGGAGACATCCGAGAGGATTTGCCAGCTTGCCATCAATGACGCAGGTAAACGGAAATTACCACTGCACTGGGCGCTGATGCACCTCGTTTTGAATGGACGCGAAGGAATCGATAGTTGTGGAGGGGCTCGAAAGTGATGGTTACCGAGTCGAACCAGACGCTTGTGTCAGGCATTGACAGAGGACACGATGCCCGTGCCCCGATGTGCCTGGAGTGGCAAAGACCAGATGCCAGCTCGATGGCAAGCCACTCACAAGGGGCCCAGATTTTATCGACAGCGCGGCGACGATGGAGCCATGAACACTGGGCAAGGACGAGATGAGGAGTGACAGGGAGTACCCATGGTGTGACGGACCAGGGCATTGCGTCCTGTGGAGAAGGGCCGCGAAGCCAGTCAAAGCGCGAGGACGGCTGTTGTCTTCTTGGTAGGGCTTCTTCCTGTTCTTTTAGTGGTGACTATTTGCTGACCACAAAGCCGTACATCATCACACAGTAAGCCATGCCATGCTTGAGCGTGGTCGCTAAACCCAGTCGCGATTCGATCTTCCGAGAACGCTTTCTCGTTGGTGAACTCCCCTACCCAACGTTCTCGCTTCGTGTGGTCCAGTTACTGAGCATCAGATATGTGAGCCTTTGCGGAGCATCAGTATAAGCGTTTTTCCGGCTTAATCATCCTCTGTTGGCCAGTGCTGCATCAAACCATCGCCAGAGGATACAATGTCTCTAGCCAGTGATGCTCTTCACGACGACCTGTAGCCATCGTCCGAAACGCACGGCTGATGTGGTTATAACAAACTCATTTCGGGGATAGTAGTCGGGTCTTAGTATAATGTGGATGCCGCAGAACTTGTCGGTTTGAATTGTGAGTTCCTCGGAGGCTATACGGAGGTATAATGCACGTTGAGAAGCCTTTCTTGTACTTATTTATCTGCAAGAAACATTTTGTGGATGCGGTGCTGGGCCCTGGGGCGGGAGGTGGAGCACCTCAGGCAGGGTACAGTAGGATCCCGTAACATTTGGACCTGCCTCCCGTTCAGGTAAGGCAATCGCCATGCGACAGATCGAAACTCATTCACATCAGGAATTTTCAGAGCTACCTTATCCCGCCTTGTGCTTTACGACGTAAATATCAGCCAGCTACTGCGGTGACGGCGCCGTAGAAGCACCGCGAATGACATGCTCTTCAGGTTCCAGAAATATCCTCATTCCGGTGCCGCCGCCCCTAGGTAAGGTACTAAGCGAGCTGGTTCCCGCCCTTTAAGCTTCGCAGGCTCAACGGCTGCACGGGTCTCCGCCCCTCCGTCTGCAGGGCCAAATCAGATGGCTTGGAACCAGGCACGGCTGGTGACTGGCCGAATGCCCTGAGACAATAGCAGCAGCACTTATTGATGGGTCCCTCCTCAAGCTCATGCGTCCGCCGTTTCGATGCTGGGCAAGAAACGTGGCGGCGAGACCTGCTCCCGGTATCCGTGTCTTGGTCTGTCAACACCGATGATGTCAAAGAAGGCTTCTTCAAGCCGCTGCCTCTGGCGTACAGGTCGATGCGATCGTGGATATACACAACCTCACCCATGACCCCAGTAAAGTCAACCTATGCTCCGCTTATTTACTAAAATAATGGGGCCTTCAGAGGCAAGTTAACCCATGCCCCTAGTGACTTTGACGACGCTGATTGACTAGAAAAAGCGGAGCACGGGCCAGATCAATGGGTTATTAATATATGATCCGCGGGTAGCTGCAGGCTTGAACCTTCTTTCCTCCTATAAGCTCGCCCGATCGCCCCCGCCCCCTAGC
>JADBHU010000965.1:0-13559 GCA_017140155.1 Fusarium devonianum
GATTGGGGGTGGGGTTCAGAATGGGGCAGTGGTGACGCGCTTCGAGGTTGGTTGGTTGGTCGTCCAAATCGGTGATGGGTGTGGTCGTATAAGGGCCTGGCACTGGCTTGTAGGGGTTATTTGTGGATGAGGATGTCCAGGAGTAGGTAGATGCAGCGATACGTTGGATGAACGGTGATGATAAGCGATTGATCCATGGGTGTCCAAGGGTCTGTGGAGGCTGTACGTTGAATAAGCTGTTTGAAGACGAGACACCAAGGTGCCGGTTATAAGAACAGGATCAAGCACCCGGAGCTTTAGAGACCGAGACCGGAGCCAAACCCTCTGAAATGCCTGCGGGTGACGGCAATGTCAAATACAAGTTCAGTGGACAGAGCAACCTGGGAAATCGGGAAGCGATGATAGCGGCAGCCAGAAGCTACCAAGCCGGGAACTCGTCCTGGGCGAGCCGAGAACTTGGGAATCTGTAAAACCTAACAGTCGAGAACACGCGCTCCGATGCTAGAACGTCGACAAGTAAGACACGACTGCCTTCCACTTAGTTATCGCTTCGCTACCGCAATCTTCATAGAAGCACCGCGACTGCGCCAGCCCTAGTGACTTTCTTCTACCTGGCGTCACAGCACCGCCGTCCTTGCTTCATTCTAAGCCAAATTGGAGCTTTCGAGGAGCGCTGTTCTGGCCGAGACCGTCGGATGAGTCGGATAGTGGAGGACCTGAGCTGAAGGCATCAGTGGAGCTTGAAGCAGCTGGTATGGCGGCACCGCACTCAGAGACGCATCTTACACACTCGATTGATTTATTCTCCGAGGCCCAGCGTGGACGCAATACGGTCGAAAACCGGGTAAAGCGGCCTACAAAACCTTCCAAATTCTATCTAGACGACACAACATCAGAGGCACTGAAGGAGCATCACGGAAATAAGTAAGTTTAAAACCGAACGCAGTACAGAATCGCGTCGAACCCAGAAGGGCCGAAACGGATCGGATCTGCGCTGCCGCCAAGCTTCTGTGCCTAAAAGCTTGTCTGTGTTCAAACCGTCCCTATCGACGCTTAGCCGCCCAACCGAGTTTCTTTCGTTAGCCTTGCCTGTAGAGGTCCGCTCCCGCAGGAATCGACCTGGACTAAATAAGTACCAGAGCACCTCAGCGCTTCCTATCGGCCATAACCAAGGGGGTTACGGTGAGTCGGGCGCCCCGAACGCACATTCTCGTTAGCAAGGGGGACTCGTCAGTGATCAACGGTACTAATACGTAACTCTGCGCGCTGTACGAAGGGTCGTTGGGCGAGGGGTCACCCGAGGGGCAGTGGAGCTGCTGGCCGATCCGTCGATGACAATGTCGGCGGAAGAAGACCCTAGATGTCCGAATCTTGCAGCAGCCTCTTGAACCGCGGAACAAGGATGATATGAATCCGTGATATGTGCCAGGCTGTACGAGTACTGATAATTGTTGACTTGCTAAGTTCGTCCGTAGCTGTTTTGGTCTGTTCAGTTTTCCAGCCAGTCTGGTCATCAACGGCACCTGCGTATGCGGCTGTGGCATACGCGCTGCAACGAGGGGTGCCTCAAGGCCAGCCACCATCACCGCAAGACAAAACGAACGGGCAAGTTTGTCTGTAGATGGTGGTGTGCACTTTTGAAGGTCTTACGAATGCGTCCAACCCCGGCAAGACGGCATAGTCTGACTTGTAGATCATGGATCCTCGACGCAGGTCTCAAAAGCTGCTTACAACCGGGCCATTCTGAGCCAGAAGCTGTGACAATAGCGTCGCCCTTTTGACAGAGGCTTATGCAAGCCGCCACCAACACGCGAAACCCAAAGGCGCCGTAATTGTAGCCCACGTACCTCCGTACCGTACCTCTTTTCCGCGCTAGGAAGCCCAAGTTTTAATGGCCGCTAAGTATTTAGCCCACTTGCTCGACTGCTTCCAGAGCGTTGACGCGAGGCCAGCTGGGCCTCGTGCTACGCCACTTGACGTACCTCCCCGTACCGCGTAAAAAAGATCCGATCTAGTTCGTTTCGGATATGGCGCGAAAGATAAAAGCTAAGCCTGAGGCAGCTTAAGAGTGAGTACACATTACTGCCCTGCTCTTGTTATGGACTTGCTGGCTTATTAGGGACTGCAGTATCACCAACTCTCATCTTGAATAGCCTTAATATCTCAAAGAGTGCGAGCGCAGATGGATAACACGCCTTTTGCGGGAAGAAGGAAAAGGAACTACAATAACAACACCATGACGTCAAGCATGGCCTGCTTATCATATTTCCTCATATAACTGGCGAATGGCGCTTCGCATCCCATCTGCACGTGGCAGGTCCATCCATCATACTCAAGAATCGGAGAATCGGACAGGCTGAGCTTGACGATCCCGACGTTTCTCACTACCCATTTGAGACCAAAGTAAGCCCAACGTCGGATAAAAGATGTGGACAACGTTTCAGCTCTTGTCGCGTCGGCCAGTAGCATGCCTGGGCCATATCATACTAGATGGGAGCCTTGTCCTACCCATACCCCACAGTTGCTGCACCATCGCAGCCTATTCACAGCTATTCACAGCTTTCGCCATAGGCTCAAGATGACCCGGAAATGGCTCAAAGCAGCCACTGCAATTTCCGAGGCTCCGTGATCAAGGCTCTGCCTATAGCCCTCTCGCCTTACACTCCGGTATGGCTCGGATTTCTCGGGTACGATTTGACTTTTAGCCACGATGAGGCTCTTCTTCATTTCATCAGACTCTCAGAATCCATCCATGCATGACCCATAACTGGAACCAATTGCACAGTCCCTAGCGGCACCTTGAAGAAGCCAAAGAATCCCAGAGCAGTAGCCATAGACTCTTATCGACCGAGCACTCGTTGGTATGCCATGACTAAATTAACTTCCCTTATGGAGTGCTAAGTACTGAGGGCATTCCAGACCTGCAACGGAATACACCATCGCCACATTCAGTAGTGACCTCCCCTGACTACCTTACTCGCATGTATCAAAAATATCACTTCCGAGCGGAAAGCTTAGACGAGGCAAAAAATAGGTTTCGCGAGATCTACTTGCCAAGCTTCCTTAGATGGTCCAAACCTGTGATTGCTATGGAAAAGAGGAACTATCCCCTGTTCTCTATCAGTTTGTAGGCGCATCAAACTGCTATGAACTAAGCTTTAGGTACTACTACATACCGTCTCCTGATAACCAATGTCTGCGAAAGTTATGGATCGAGTGGAAATTGAAGTCTAACGCCATGATTTATGGAATTTTATACATATTTCAATAGTGATAGAGCTTCTAAGTTTCCGAGTCACCAAACTCACCTACGGGCTGGGACGACTTGGTTTACGCAATGTTTGATTGATTTGGTTCAGGGAAAAGTCATCAAATTCTTTTCAAAAGCTAGCAAGTCTGAACATTCTGATCCTTAACCTCATGGCCTTGCTTGCGGCTCTCCCTGAGTTGGCTAGCAACTTACCAGCGTTGTTCACCACCATAGCCGTAGCCGCTTCCGCCTTCCTCGTCATTATCGCGACGCTCGCGTCCGCCATAGCCTCCCTGGCTTTGGCGAACGTATTCGTCGGCGGAGCCTCCAAAACCGCCCTCATCACGGCGCTCTTGACCTCCGCCATAGCCGCCACCGTATCCGCCTTCCTCGCCGCGCTCGCCACCCCCGTAACCGCCGCCGCCGTAACCACCTTCCTGACGACGTTCCTGACCACCGCCGTAACCTCCTCCGTATCCGCTCTCCTCACGGCGTTCCTGATCACCACCATAGCCTCCTCCATATCCGCCTTCCTCGCGACGCTCGCCACCTCCGTAACCACCGCCGCCATAACCTCCCTCTTCACGGCGCTCCTGGTGCCTCCCGTAGCCGCTGCTGTTGCCACCACCATAAGAACTCTCTTGCTCGCGCTCCTGGTTACCGCCATAACCTCCGCTGTTGCCACCTTCGTCGTGGCGTCGGCGACCTCCATATCCGCCTTCATCATCTTCATCACGGCGACGGCCGTGGCTCTCCTCAGTCGAGCCACGGTACTCGTGGCGCTCAGTGTGAGAGTAACCTCCGGAGTAAGCCGACTGGGTCTCTGTCCGCTCCTCGTAGCCATAGCCCGAGGCATGACGACCGTCACCTGAGTCCTTCTGCTCATAGCGGCGATACTCCTCATGATGGCTTCCATCGGGTCGCTGGGTCTGGGTGTACTCGGCCTGACCGTAGCGATCGCCGTGGTGACCATACTCGACATCGGTTCGAGTGTATGACCCGTCATCCTCGCGGCGGCTGCTTGACCCATGCTTAGTATCGTCACCGCCGAAAGCGCCTCCGAGGATGGAACCAGCAGCATTCAGGAAACCTCCAAGGCCACCCTCGTCTTTCTCCTCCTTACGGGAAGACGAGGACGTTTTGTAGCCTGTGTTCTGTTCAACAATGCCAGAGATGGCGCCAGTAGCACCCTTGAAGATGGCATCGGCCGCAGCGCCGGCGATCTTGTCTTCCATAGTCTCAGGGCCATCGCCATACAGTTTACGCATCTTGAGCTTGCCAGCACAGCCATGGCCATGACCAGTGTCATAAACACCCTCCTTGTGGTTCAAGCCATTCTGAACACCATCGCGGGACAACTTGCGACGGTAATCCATGCGCTTTTCATCCGACATCTCGCCCCACCATTCCTTGACATTCTCGAAGCAGCGACTTCGGCCCTCTTGCATCTTACGGTTACCCATCTCACGCTGAGCAGGGTGGTGCATGATGCCGTGGACGATGTCGTCGAGGAGCCTACTCACGTCGGTACCTTCGTCATCAATGGCATCCATGAGTTGAGGAACAACCCAGTGAACCATGCTGGCAGCACTGCGGCCAGCAATCTCATTGAGAACCTAAAAAGGGTCAGAAACCTAGGTGTCGAGCATCAAAAGACTACTTACGTTGGAGAAGTGATCCTTGGAGAGCATGGAGTGGGTGGGGTTGGAAGAGTCATCGTCGTGAAAGACAATGTGCTGCTCACGCTCGCTGCTTGCAATGATCTCATCGGAACCGGTTTTGAGTTCGTTACGAATCTGTTTGATGAGAGGGACGATAAAGGGTGCAATGATAGAGAAGATAAAGACTGAGAGCTGTTCTTCCAGTTGCTCGACGATCTTGGGCAGCACAGGAATCTTTTCAATAGCGCCGGAGATGCTCTTCATGATATCGTCATGGAACTCGATGGCGGGCATTACCTGCTTGAAAACGTTCTGGATGTAGAGAGTGAACTCTTCAGGATCCCGAGGGGACACTGAGACGTTCTCCATCTGAGCGGTGGCGGCACTGTTCTGGATCTCATCCAGTCGGTCGCTCTGATGTTTATCGCCAAAAATGCCGTCGGGGATCTTATCGAGCAGGTCTCGGAGCATGCTTGTATCGGATTGGGCGCCCTCCTTGAGAGTGCCCTCAAGCTCCTCAATCTCGTTCTGTGTCAATTTGTCGGAGACTTGCTAACTGTAAGCATACTATCATCACAGCAGGGGCAGCCCTAGATACAACTCACCTTCACCAGTGACAGAGTGGAGGAAATCGACGCCTCCAAAGGTGCCAGTAACCACAGGATAGACGGGGCCACGAGCGCCCTCAAGCTGGATCTCGGTGTTGCGACCGCAGTGAGGGAAAATATCACGCACGCCAAGCTCAATGAGAGCCAACTCACAGTAATTGCTATGGGCAAAGAAGTCTGCAGTAAACGATTGTCAGCTTGAGTAGAGGTGGATATCGAGCAGGCAAAGTAAAGATTGCCATGTAAACTAAGAGGCCGGGGGAGCTGACCCTCAAGACAATGCAATCCAGTACCCATGAGACGAAGAGCCTCGTACTTGTCAGCCTTTCGCTGAGAGTCCTTGTATCGACGACCAAGCTCGATGGTGCCAGAGAAAAGTTGCTTGACGAGCTTGGCCGAGGTCATGATGCGAGCGCGCTCGTTGGCAATGTAGTTTTTCATGCCCGACTCTGGGTCGATCGCAAGCTCCCGCTCCTCATCAATGGGGCCACGAAGGCGACGGTCGTATTGGCGAGCATCAATGTTCTCGGCGTAGTCCTTAGGGTTATCGATATGCTCCTCGGGACGGTAGCAGCCTAGGCGCTCGGCAGTGACCTCAAACTCGCCGGAGCCATAGCCGAAGGTCATGAAGCCAAGGACGCAAAGCAGTAGGCGAATGGCCTCGGCAGAAACAGACTTGACGGTACCGACATCAACAGCTTGGGAGTAATCCCGGAGCCAGTTTCCAAAGTACGTGCGCGAGACATTGATCTTGTTAAACTTCTTGCCATTGAGGGCACGGGCCATGGTAAGAGTAAGGAGAGCATCTTCGATATCGCCGTGTCGCCCTGTTGTGGTGATATTAGCTCGGTTCGCAGATGGGAGCAGGTAGCAGTGAATCGCCTACAGTTCTGTCCCTCAACCTTGGAGATTGAGGCAATGTTGCCAGCTCCAAAGGCAAATGCAGGAGAAGCCAGGCCAACGAGGACGATGAGCCCCACCAAGAGGCCGTGAGACCTAAAGCTCGACATGGCTGCTGTTCGGATGTTCAGAAGCTGGAAGATGACCAGTAGAAAGATTTAGGTCTTGCTGCAAGAGTGGTTGAAAGAAAGCACCTGCTATACTAACAGGAGAGGGGATTCGGTGGTTCGGATAGATATGAGGTGCAGATAAAGGAGAGGGAGAAGAGTAAAAGCAGGGAGAAGAACGAGAAGTCGGTGGAGGACTTGAAGTAAGTGGAGGAGGGGCTGTTGGAGGGGCAAGTGACGCAGGTTCAGCTGGCGTGGATTGCGTGGTGCTGAACATTTGGTGGCGGTACGGTTGGCTTAGCATGGAGTGTAGACAAATGATAAAACACGAATGGGGTACTTACTTAGTAGGTACTGCTAGTAGTAAGCCAGGAAAGGAACTCGGAGTCAATACTGGGGATAGGAATAGCAAACATTAACATCGGTACTACAGGCGTGAGACAATCTTGGTGGGATGCCTCACATCTCCTGCTTGGCGAACCAGCTTTGTGTAGATGGTTTCAAGCTTCTGGAACCATCAGAGCTAGGGAAATTCGACAGTGGAAAGGTTGCCTGCTTTACTCCTACATCGTACAACTCCCTGAAGCTCGCCATTCGCCAACCCCTTGAGTAGAAATGAAATCATACGCTTTTCGGTGCTTGACGGCTGCTTGGAGGCGATCGGCCATAGAGATATAGAGGGGGGAAGCTGTGAAACTGCAGACAGGGGTCCGGTACCCAGCACTTGCGTGCTGCGCCCATACATTTCCATGTATCTGACCCCTCCTCACCATTCTTAGATTCTCCGACTCAACTTGTTTTGGGACCCGCGTTGACGGCAGGGGTCTGTCGCAGAGTGGATGCCAATACTGATCAACCATTGACCATCATCGAACGAAGCTTGTGAGGGGCCGCTGTTTTGGATAAGCCCCGCCGCCCATGTGAGGCGATTGAGAAGCTTTGTTGTATTGGTATGGCGTAAACACGGGAAACGAGAAAAAAAAAAAAAAAAAAAAAATTACATCCGAGAAATGTCCCTGGCGCCGCTGCTCTAGGTACTTATGCGTGAGTCTTTGCTACCTCAGACAAACGTAAGCTACAACATGTAAAGGAATACATTGAGGTAGCGTCGGACGGAAGATGTGATATACTAGTAGGCTAAGGGGAGGAAATACTTACTATCTATTAAGCTTAACGTGCGGGTAGCTGCAGCCCGTCCATCACGTGCTGGTTTTCTCACCTAATTGAGACGTTCCGGAACTTTAGCTGGGCGGCAGATGAGCGTTCACCGTTAACCGTTAACGGCTTCACTTGATTCAAGTGTCGACATGGGAAAGTTCGTAAATATAAAGACAAATTGAGACTGTGAAATCAAGCGATGCCGATGGAGGTGGTCTCGCATCTTTATACCCCGCCTAGATAAGCTCACTCGTTCAACGCACCCTGATTCTGTACCTTGACGGTCAGCTCAATGACTATCAAGGTGCCATTTTGCGTTCGAATGGACCTTGTAAATAGAACTGCATCTGCGTACACAACGTAAGTTAGGAAGAAAGAAGGTGGACAGCAAGTAGTTGGCCCATTCTTGTGTTCCATCGAGCGCTAAAGACGAGCAATTCAAATGACTGCTGGAATGGTACACATGGTCACAGACTATTAGTAGAACGGGGGCTGGTACAGTTCGTAGTTTCTATTAGATTAGTCGAGTCACAGTAGGATGAGACGCTTGCTCGTGCCTGCGTGGAATCGGACATGACGCAGAGAACGCATCGTTTGAGTGCATCCTGGATTGAAGAGTCTGCGCGGTTCGGCAATGAATTAGTGACAGGAATAGCGCCCGTTCAGCTTCAGGGCCACGGGCCACGATTGCTTGCCTGACATGTTGCCATGAAGGAGAGATAGTGACCGTCTAAAGACTACAGGGAGCCGCTGGGAATTGATCTGACGCGCTGAACCGTGCTGAACTAAAGTTCATCGAGGACAGCTGTAACAGACGACCTAGCTTCAGTGCTGAGTGCTGACACGCCGAGACCAGGAACAATTAGCTATGGTTGGGTCTGACAAACTCCAACGCGCTGAGACTGCGTGGTCTACCGCGTACAGCGAGACCTTCGGGGGGGCGCTGGGTACCTGAAAAGAAGTGCTGTGGCCGTCATACCTGCGTCCCCCTGGCCGATCGTGCTGAAATGTACAGGCCGAGGGCGAAGGCGCCGGAATGACCCTAATCATTGACCCCGCCTGGCTGTGCTCAGCGACCCCCCCAAGCGCCCTGGCGAGCCCAGGAGGCACGCGGATTGGGCTTGACGGAGCGGTGAGTGGAGGATAAAACTGTGGCTACCACACTCAGGGTATGACAGTGACACATCGTCCCGGATGCCCTGGAGCAGCGTCACTCAGAGCGCTAGACAAGCTGCAGAAGGGGTCCTCTGTAGGTATCGTCGAAGCATCATGGCGTTGTCGAACGCGTTTGTGATGGCTCTGCACGGGGTTGCGGACAACCTTGGGCCACAGATACGCGATGCAGCAATGGTCAACGTCTCGTCAAAAACCATCAGCATATTCGAATCGGGAAAATGACCATGTCGGTATGGCTATAAACATGCTCGTCTGATAAGATATATTAGTCGAGTACAATAGCTGTACAATTGAGTCTCCGTTGCTTCCGCTCTTGCAGCAGTAGCACCTACAAGGCGGAAGCTGCGCGACTGAGCGCGGAGATTGACAGTCGCTTCACCGCGAGTGGCTCACCAATGGAACCAGTTAGCGAAGGCCAAGCGCGGTACCGTTCTGTGCTGGTCATTTTAGTCGAGAGTAATCCCATCTCATTTTGGTGGTGTTTTCTTGTTGTGCGTGCGGTATAGATGGTCCATAGATGAGTGTCGTGTCAAGGGATATATCATCATAGAAGGAGCTGGCTGGCTGCCTTACGCTGGTGCCTGCGTTCTCGCGCTCGCAGTTACTATGAGGGAACGCGCTGTGGCAGGGCTCCTGTCGGGTGCCCTTGTACAATGGCCGCCATGGAACCGAGGGCGCCTGGAACGATGAACTGAGCGAGCTTCAGGGCGTTGACTGAATATCCCAACTGGAGGCCATGAGCGGGGGGTTTCACGGGTTTCGCTGAAGCGATTGCCCTGAAGTCGCGCTGGGAACCAACCATCTGAACAATAGCGCGTCGAGGTACAAGCTGGAGCCGCTCAAGACCCTTGGGCTGCTGCTGCTGTGATTTGGTGCCCTGTGAGCGCTCGCAGGCCTCTTTCCCAAGGGCCCCCGCCTGGCCTGGCGATGAAAAATTTGCCATCCATTGTGCTGCCTGTTCGTAATAACTCAGGCTGGCTGGGCGGTCGGGTGGGTTACAATCGGCAGCCAGTTGAGTGATTGGGATTGGTGGGCAACCACTAAGAAGCCCAGGCAGAACACGCGCCCGCCCACTGCAGCTGCCGCTTTTTTTTCTCTCCCTCGTCTTGAGAGGGGCCAAGCGCCCGAGTTTTTTTTTTCGCTGTGAAATTTTTGGCGTGTCCCCGCCCAGAGGAGTCCAGCAGGCCACCCACCCGAGCAGCTTTTACTGATTGCGCATGGCGCCTGACCCCTACATATTCAGCGCACCGCCCACCCCGCGCCCGAATCCAATTCTTCCCCCGTTCTTCAGCACTCATCTCGCCCCTCAGCACCCTCAGAATCCAGCACTTTTCAGCGACGCGCCGGATTTTCATCCCCCTCAACGCCCCAAACCCACCTGAATTCTCCCGCATTGACGTTTAACGCAGCGGACAATAGCGCATCGCGTCCCACTGCAAGCTAAACGCGTCCTCACAGCACCTGAACTGCCTCAAAACCCCCAGAGCAAAGCTCCTGCTGAAGCATCTGTCGTGCGCTCGCCCCAGGCAGTCATCTACATCAATAGCCACTACACGTCAACTCTCTGATAACGACATCATGCCTCGCCCTAAGAAGTCGGCCGTTGAGAAGCAACAGGTTGCTCCGGTCCCAGTTCCCGTTCCTCAACACCACATCCAGCATCATCAGCCCATCGCGGCCGTCCCTCCTCCTATGATGCCCGTGCCGGTTCCTGGTGCCGTCGCGCCCGGGCAGCCGCCTCAGGCCGTTATTCCTCAGCGCGTCGTTGACAACGATAGCTTCTTGCGCGTGCGCGACTCGGTAAGTTTTCGCATATTCTTGCATTATACTCCCTCTACCTTCCTCTTGCCATGTTGCCGGTCTGAGGCCTCTCGATTGCGATGAGATTGGCCACCCATCAACCCAGCTTTGTTTCTTAGCTAAGATGGGGTGGCCGGTTTACACGTGCTGTCTTACATGCTTGAGCTTATGAGACCCAACGTTATCAGGGCGGGCGTAGACAACCGTCGACGCTGGGCCCTGATGAGCGAGAAGAGGAGGCATCGCGTCGCGTCCATAGACATGGGACCTGGCTGGCTATCAATAGCCACCAGAGCTTGGGCGTATATGTCTTCTTGACTTTGTCAAATGGCCATGCCTCCACCGGGCAAAGTCAAGACGCGCTCTCACCAAGGTTGTTGACAAGTCCATGGTCGCGCTTCGGTGGGCTTCGGATCCCTAAGGACGCTAAGGGAGCTATGGCCACCGTGTCTTGGCTCAGCTGGGCTGCGGATCCACTCAAGCTCTCAACCCCACAGACAGGCTGACTTCACTTACACGCAACATTCCCTTCACTCTCACAGTGATTTTCCACCGCGCAAGCGATCCGCTAGCTAACTTGACAAAACATAGGCCGTTGGTCGTCTTACTACCATCCTCGAGCTTCTTCGCTCCTTCACTGCCGATTATGTTCGCCAGACCAACCTTCTGCTCGGCGAGCCCACTGCCGAGGGCTCTCAGGATAACCTTCTAGCCAACTTCGAGCATGCCGCTCAGCAGCTGATAATGCCTGTACCTGAGTTGGCTCCTCCAGTTGAGGAGAAGAAAGAGCGCAAGAAGCGGACTATTGACCCCAACGCCCCTAAGCGTCCCCTGACTCCCTACTTCCTCTACATGCAGCACGCTCGCTCTATCATCGCGAACGACCTTGGTACTGAGGCACCCAAGGGTGCTGTCCAGGAGGAGGGTCAGCGACGATGGGCTCATATGGGACCCCATGAGAAGCAGGTAAGCGCATCTCTTGACGACTTCCTCAACTTGATCTCGGCATTGACACTTGCTACAGGGCTGGAACAATGCTTATCAGTACAACCTCCGTCTGTACAATGCTCGTGTGCACTCGTATAAGAACGGCAACCCTCACGCCAAGGGTATGACTGATGAGGAGGCTCTCAAGTATGCCGAGGATTATCACATCCCCATGCCCGAGCTCAAGGATGTGACTCAGACCGAGGCTCCTGCCAATGATCAGGACGCCATCGCTGAGCAGCTCCAGCACGTGGCCGCTGCGCCCACTGCCGAAGAGCCTGAGGAGGCGGAGACCCCTGCCAAGACCCCCAAGAAGGCGACTGGCGGCCGCAAGCGCAAGACTGCCACTCCCGCCGCCGTTACTGAGGAAATGAAGCCTCCCGCCCCCGCTAGCCCCGACAAGAAGCGGAGGCGCACCTCGACCAAGGCTGCCGCTGAGCCCCAGGAGGAGCCCAAGAAGTCGGGCCGCAAGAAGACTAAGAGCTCTTGATTGCCCTTCATCTTTTCCTTCTTATCAGCGGGCTTTTGCCCGTTTGCGTTTAACGTCGTTCCCCATTGAGCTCCTGTGGCTTTGTGACAGGCAGGAAGCATGATACCTAGGGGGAGGGACATCGGACACGGGGATTTCCCTATAGGAGTTTGGGAGAGGGTTGATCCTTTATTCTTTTTCTCGTTTATTTTGAAGGGCTAGTAGGGTCCGCAACGTCAAAATATTGGTCTCGGCTGGTAAAATGGCTGGGCGGTGGAGGAAATGGCTGGGCTGGTTACGTGTTAATGTTTACGCTGTATTTATGCTTGAATTGTTATGCCGGAATGACAGCTACTATTTCCGAGTCGTTTTGTCCCTTGCAAACATCGCATCAGTACGAGAGGCTAGGCTATGTCTTGGGAGACGGTGTCAGATGGACCAGGATGTTCAACTGCTCAGTGGTTTTTCATATTTGACCAGATTGACCTCGACATGTTTGAACCGCGATACAGCCAGTTTTCCAGTGTCTCATAGCGTTGCTACCCGTCATCACGCACTGCTGCACCACGCTCGCATGGTTAATATACATAGAACTGCTGTGTCAACGGCAGACTGGATGCCGGTTCAGCCTCGCAAACCTCCCCATCAGCCTTGACAATGTAGCTCTCTGGGTCGACGTGCATGCGCGGCATACGGTCATTGTGTCGCATATCACGCTTGCTAACGGTGCGGCACCCGCGGACGGCCTCTACACGGCTACGCAGGCCGTATGATTCGATGGCGCCAGATTCGATGGACGCGGACGACACGAAGAGAATGCTGTTTGTTGGACAGTGAGGCGCAAACATTGGGCGAGCGATGACGGGCTGAACGGTGGGAATAGATGCGTTGGGGTCGCCCTAGATCAACGTTAAGAGAGGAACTGGTGAGTCTACATCCAAGGGACGACGTACCATCTGTGCATATGCGATATGTCCTCCTTTTACCACCTGGGTAGGCTTGGTCCCAAACCATGCTGGATCCCAAATGGCTAGATCGGCAAACTTACCAACCTCGATACTGCCCACCAAATGGCCGAATCCCTGGGCAATGGCCGGGTTGATCGTGTATTTGCTCACGTAGCGCTTCACGCGAGCATTGTCGGCTTCGGTGCCCTGATCGTCGGGCAGCTGCCCCCTCTGGACCTTGTTCTTGTGCGCCGTGTTCCACGTCCGGAGCACGACCTCTCCGCAGCGACCCATGGCCTGTGAGTCGGAGCTCATCATGCTGATGGCGCCCAGATCGTTGAGAACGTCTTCGGCGGCGCTGGTCTCGGCCCGGACGCGGCTCTCGGCGTAGGCGACGTCGTCGGGGATGTTCTTTGACAGGTGGTGGCATACCATCAGCATATCACGATGTTCGTCGAGAGTGTTGCGCGTGAAGGGCCTCGTGGGGTTCGTCGAC